>LKNJ01000246.1:0-216843 GCA_002120245.1 Maccullochella peelii
TGTGTGTGTGTGTGTCGATCAGTATAGAAATCATAATGGCTGCTACTCAGAGGGATTATAATATTCCTCTTTCGCTTCTTATTAATGTTCCTTCTTCTCACATTGTACTTTGTACTCTACCCGATCTCCTGTCTGCCTTTCTCACACCTACACCTTTTATCCATTCCTTTCAACCCCCTACCTCTTTTCCTACACATCTCCTCCCACGTTCCCCTCTGCACTTCTCACCTGTCAGCCTCTTTTTAAGATTGGCCATTTCCTCTGGCTTATCAAAGTTGTTCTTCATCTGTACCAGGATGTCCATATTTTCAATCACCAGTTTCTAACAGAAGAGAAGAAAGTGAAATAAGTGATAAAACCACCTTCAGGTGGGAGTTATAATGGCGAGAGGTCAGAGCTGTGACAGATCTGTCTCACAGTAAGTTCAGAACTGCAGCGCTGAAACTCCTCACTTCAATCATACGTGTCACAGTGGGTAGCCTGACACAGTACAGCAGTACTAACTGGTTTCTATGTGGGGATCAATTGTTTAGTAGTTTGACAAGATAAAGGGTATCTAAAGTACAAAAATGCTTCTAGATGCACACATTTCCTTGCAAAATGAAGACTTAATTATAATTGATTTAGTTCACTAGAATATATCTTGAAGTAAACATGTATATGCTTTACTACTGTGCTCATGGATTTGACTATATACCTTGGTAAACACAGCTAACACAAGAGAGCTAACCATATCAAGTAAATGCTAGCTGGTTAGAAAGCCAGGGCTAGCCTTGACTAAAACTACATTTACAAATGCAGCAACAATAGCAGATGGACAGACAGAAACACAGCAAAACAGAGATTTATTTAATTCCTATTAGCTATGGATTGTAAATAATCAAAATTAAATATATTTTTTTAAAACAAACTAGTTATAATGGACATGAAAGCTGAAAGAACATTTTTTACAATGCATTTTCTCTTTGCATTCCTTGAAGACTATAGAAAGGCAGAGTGCAGTAGCTGCATATTTTAGGTATTATGTATGTAGGTTATATGGCAATAATTTTTGGGGGGTAAAATAATCAGGGCATTAAAAAAAAAAAAAGCGTTTTATTTTACTTTTAGTTAAAAAAAAAAGTGTACTTTTTACTACACTGCTTCTGATGTTACTGCTCTTCCGCTACAGACAAGTAATACTCAATTTTCATAAAGTTACCCAGGTAAATCAGTAGGCTGCTGATCTACATCCTTGAAATGAGCCTGTTGCATCATACTCTACCTTCAGCTCAGTGACTTGAGAGGTGATGTGCCACATCAGGTTCTCACTCAGAAACTTCAGGCCATATGGACCAATTAGCTCCGCCAGGGCCTGTAACTCTGTTCAGAAGGTGATATGAATAATTTAAAGATCATGATTGGAGGGAGATAAGGGATCAACAGAAGCTTAAATTGATGTTGATGTCAAGCAGCCAAACATGTTTACAAAATGCACAACAGAACCAGGCTCAAGTGGAGATGCACTGTTTGTTTCCAGTGAGGTGCTTTTACATGAATCTGACACAAGGCTCGACTCTCTACCAGTGACAAAAATAAGAAAGGACACGGATTAAATCGGATTTGTGAGTGTAGTAGAATCAGTGAGAGAGAGACAACTGCAGCTATTAGACCTTTCACTCAGCTCAACATCTCTGCCTGAATATGGATGGATAAGGACGTGTGTGGTTAAAATTGGAGGTGGTTAATGGATGGGCGAGTGAGTCACTGTGAGGCAGGCAGATACCTCACTGTGGAGTAAATATAGACAACGATGATGACATTGTGAGGGACCGGCTATTGAAGTGCAGGGTCTCCAAGGTACCGTGTGTGTGCACGCCTTATGAATACATCTCCGAGCGTAGATGTGTAAATTGTTCATGTTTGCTTGTGTGTACATGAGCCAAGGTCTGTAGTGGAGTGAATATAGCCATAATACAGTCATAACGAGGTCTGCTCCTACAAGGCAGCGTGGAGTCAGAAAGGGAGGCTGTGTGGAGGAGAGACAAGTGATGCTGGAATAGGACGGAAGAGCGGGGGAGATGATAAGCAATACTGAACTTTACATTAGCCAGACAGTGTCAGAATACACCGCATGACAGGCAGTGTGAGAGAAAACACCGCACACCACCACAATAACAAGCTCCACAACCTCGAGTAATAATTCTCCCTCTGGATGTGGTGTCACAGGAGTGAATGAGATCGGCAAGTTGTGCCTTTTGAAAAGAGCGAGTCATCTTTTGGATCTGTGGGCCCGTGATCATTGAACTTCAGAGCTGAACTTTTTGATTCTGTCAAAGGTAAAGTCATGTGTCTGCAAAAAGTTAAAATGGAGCAAAACATTTCTTTCTCGCCGATGCCTTTTTGCAATTGTCATGCAAAAACTATATTAAAAACTGTAGCAAGGCGTTTGTTTTTTGGCAAACATTTCTCAAATTACATCCACATGATTATTAAATAATTATTTACAAAATAATTAAATACATGAATTCAGTGTACAACTTCATAGCTACACCCAAAAGTTAATGTTGCTGCTATAGATACTAAACTTTGCATGTCACTGATGACTGTCATCTGAATTACTTTATCCTACAATGCAACATGCAGTGAAAGTCAATGAATAGCTATATAAACTGTAAACTTTTCCTTTATCACCTTCTTTGTCAAAGACAGAGGCGACAGTACAAAAACTGTTTAGCACTTCTATCTTTGTTATTAGAGCCATGAGCATTGATCCAGATGAAATGAGAAACGTACCTTAAGGTTCATATTGACATATTGACTTATTGCTACAGATTAAATTACTGTAATTAAGCTCTGGGGCCAACCTGATACATCTGAAAACTCCTCTGCTCTGAAACTCTGGTCGTTGTCAGTAATCTGGTTGACGAAGCAGTGCATCGTGGGACAGTGAACGACGAGGGAGTTGCTGGCCTGACGTAAGAGACTCTCCAGGAACCTGAGGTGCAGAAACAAACAAAACAAAACGTCCTCAGCCTTTACACTATAGATGTTTGAATTACAGAGAGTGAAAGTGAGAGAGAAAGAAAATGGACAATAAAGACAGGAAACAAGGCAGAGAGAGGATGTACTTGTGTGTGCTCCTTGCTAGGCATGATGCCTCCTGTGCCTTTCTGTGTATGATGGTTATGCTAAACACCTATATATTACACACACCAGTTTGTGTAGAGGGTCGTAATGGTCTGCGCTCCACGTGAGTCCAGTGGCTGTGTTTGCTGCAGCAGGACATTCTTCACCAGCCGGGTGACGTCCACATTGATGTAGCTGGAGAGGCTGTGCAGGCTGGCTGTATAGGCTCTTAACCCTGCCAGGAGGTCCGAGGGACGGGTTATCTCCTGGGTGGCCTGGTTGTAATTGGCCATTCTCACGATGATCCTGGAGAAACATGTTTAACCAACGTCACTTATCACCAGGCCAGAGTGGACTGAGGGCGGACAGATGGGACCTTAAAACGGGTTAAACGAGCCATGGTGGCATGGTACTACACCCTCATTAGGTTAGCACATTCACTGCTCCAGGGCTTCACTGCAATTGCATTTATTTTTTTGTCAGGGCCCTTTACTCTCTCTCTCTCTTTCTCTCCCTGACTACACTGTATTTACAATTATGTCCATGGAAGGACCAATCACAGCGGGCGTGCTGCTACTCAAGGGCGCTAATTTTAGGGTGACAGGGGAGATAATCATCAGCTAAGACAGGGAGACTAAGCAGAGCATATACACAGAAACATTAGGTTGCCCTGGTACCAAGCCCTAATCTAAATAACAGCACTGAGATGACAGAGCAAGGGACTGACATGATGGATCTCCTCTCAGATTTTTGAGTGGGCGCAGCACAGTCTGACACGGAGGAATCAGACAGAAAAGCAGGATTCATTTTAGTGATGGGGGAGACATTTTGCAAGAGATAAGCTCCAAATGATTGCCTAATTGTCAGGAGGACAAAACAAACTGAGTGCAAATCGGCGAATGAGTGACAATTTGGTGAAAATGCTGCTTGAGATGCTTTTGAGTTTTCCCAGTGCTCTGTCACATCTTGGTCAGAGTGTTGTTCAGGGTGGAGGTCAGCCTACTGGACAGTTGCAGCAATGAGTTTGGACATAGAGTCAGCAGTATAAAAACAGTAATATGATGGCATCATGTTAGCACACTGAGGTACAATTGTACTGCACATTTATGCACTGGCAGAGGAAACAATATTACATGGACAATATGTTCCTTTCACAATGAAATCAGACGCTCTTGTCAGTAATTTGCATATTTCTGACAGTAATTGTGGAGCCGCTGAAGTGACATATGCAAAAAAATAAATAAAAAAACTACACTTCTGGTGCACATGCAATAGTTTCTAGTGAGCACAGGAACCTTTAGAGGAAGAATAAACTGCAAATGTCACCTTAGGGACTGTTTATACACCTTCAGGGACTCATTACATCATCCACATTTATTCAGACAAATATAATAAGAACCCATCCCCACTCAGCATACTCAGAGAGGCGTATCTCCAGATGAGAAAGGAGGAACTCTGTGGGAACAACAATGTGGTCGAAGACAATGAAGTCATTGCAGAGACTGTAGGAGGAGCAGAGCTCTGTCAGCATCATATGCAACTTGTCCACACTAGGAGAAGAGGGAGAAAAAAAGAGAGAGAGAGAGAGAGAGAGAGAAGGGAGGATGCAAGTCTTTAGGAACTTAGGACAAATATTTTGACAATGACTGTAGTATAGATGTGCTTTTCTCAGACAAATAAGGTATTAAACATGTTAGAGAATTGTAAAACATCTCCAAACAGGGGCAGCAGGGAGGAAAACTGAGAGAAGGGAGAGAGACAGCATTACAACTCTTTAGACCTAATTAGTGAGCTTTCCAACTGTAGCTATATACAGAATATGATCAAAACGAAAACGCCAACAATAAAATGTGCTGCCAGTAAAAGTTTTAATAGCTTGGTTCAGTACCCGTCAACCATGACTGAACTTGAAGGGTAATAAAGTTCACAACAAATAATTTCTTGTAGGCGAGAGCATTTTAATCCTTCTTTATAACTTCCTGATAACTTAAGGGATAACTTAAGGGAAGAAATTGAGTGATCATTTGAAAATGTCAGCAGATATTAAAATATTTCTACCAACATGAACTGCATTAACCTAAGTCTCACCTTTGCCAATCAGAATCGTACACTGTAGAATATTTATTTAACTGCCCTTTGACCTGAACACCTGAAGTGCTGTTGATAATGCTGCATGTGTCCAGAAATGAGGGATGTATTAATTATAATCACTTTTCAAAACTTCTGCCAATTCAGTATATTTATTGAAGGATCAGGCGGTGTGAAATAAGCAGACAAAGTGATGGTAACAATCAGGGAAACAAAAAGAAAAGCTGACTTGGTGACGATGGCCCGGTCTTTCCTCTGGCTTTCAGCGCCTGGCTTCTCTTTCTGTACCTCTCCTTTCTTTGGCACCGCCTTCTTTAGTTTTCTGTGGCGAGCTGCGCTGATGGTCTCGGCACAGTGCTTGGGCTGCAACTAAGGGGTTATCAAGTGGAAAGAGGCGGATGCAGCGAAGGAGAGACGAAGGGGAGAAGGAAGAGAAAGAGTTAGAGGGAGGAAGAATTCAGCCCAGGAGATATTGGGTAACATGGTCAAAGACAAACATGGGAGTTTTCATTCACATTGGAAACACTGAAAAAGTAAATAATTTTGTCATATTTTCCTCAAGGGATTAGTGACACAACACCACATAAATCAACTCCAGAGTTTTACACCCATCTTATCATTTTATTTAAATTCTTAAGCCTGTCCACTGCCTCCAGCTAAATCCACTGATGCCAAGCTGTGACTAGTGTGATTATATTTGGATATGGAGTTTGGCAGAATCAATCTGTGCTAGATAATGAGATTTTTATTTTTTTTAACCTGAAATAGACAGACTTCACCTGGTCATTGAGGTTGCACTGCTCAGCACATATCTCTAACACAACACTGCTGGTCAGCTTGGCTATCTGCTCCAGGAAGGTCACACACAGGCGCAGACTCTTGTTCTCCATTGCCTGTGTCTACACACACACACACACACACACACACACACACACACACGTGCAATATGGGTGAGTGTGCACATATGTACAATGACTGAAGGACACAGTTAAGCATGTACGGAGGCACAGAAAAATGCATTCCTGAACACACACATACACACACAAAAGTAGAAGGCACATTTTCCCCCATCACTTCCCTATTCACTGTTAGAAGAAGAGAAGAAAAGGAAATCTCAGTATCTCACAGTATAAAGTCAAAAAAGTTGCCATGAATGAAGTGAAAATGAATAAAGAAAATGATATGTTGCTGTCATGATGCAGCTGGTGACATAAAAGTGTTAGAAATCAGACTTCATGTGGAGTGTAACCTGTGTCTTCACTGCCTCTCAGCTGACTAATAATTGCTTGGTCAGCAAATGACTGAACACTGACCTCTTCTGGGCAGAGAGGGTGTCCACACTGGCTGAAGTTGGAACAGACAGACGGGAAGGCCATGAGGTAACGCTTCATGGTCATCTCCTCACTGCTCTGGAAGAACATCTTCTCAAAGACACGCGGGTAGAAACTGGAAAACAATACAACAAACAATTCAAACTCGTAGGCGAAGTGAAGGGGAGAGAAGAGAAGAGAAGAGAAAAAAACTGACCAGAGTATGGACACCTCAGATGTCTCCTGCAGAAGTTCTTCCAGACTGTCCACCATCCTGGTGTGAAACTGAATCAAGTTCATCACCTTTGCCAAGTCAGGGTAGTCCTTTAGTGGAAGAGGGGCCTTGTTCACACTTGTGTAGGCCTAAAAACAGAAGACAAAGAGAACCTTAAGGTGGCATTCACAAAGTTTAACAATGACAACTGAATATTGTGGGATATTTGATATGTTGCAACAAACCTACCTACCTGCAATCTCAACCAGTCCAGTCTAAGTGCTCTGAAATCAAACTCCTCTTTGTTTTCCACTGCAGAGTAAAATAGAATCCATCATTATTCAAACTGAATTCCTTATGTTGCATTTTAAATTGAGAAAAATATTGATATTGTAAGATAATTGCAGTATTTTGTTGTGATTACCTTGTTTGACTGACAGAGCAGACAGGGTTGAGACGAATGAGGTCATCAGGACTGACTCCTCTTCTGGACATACATACATGTTCTGCGGAGGAGAAAAAGGTTTCTAAATTTATGATGAAGAAAGAGTATAAGGGATGCATTCATTAATAAAAGCACTGCTAGCTTCCCCCTTTCTGCCACTTCCAGCACCTCAGTTAATGAAAGAAAATTACACAGAATTACTGTACATGCTCACTTGTTTATGCACACACACACACACACACACACACACACACACACACACACACACACACACACACGTGCATGTTATCTACAGGTACCTGTATGGTGTCATTGAGAACCAAGGCATCAAACTGTGCCAGGTACTGGACATGGTAGCGCTGAACTACATGGTTGTACTTTTTCATCAGACCTCTTAACTTCTCCATGTGGAACAGCAACTCTGCCATCTGACTGTTAGAACAGAAAAAGCTAATTAACACCAAAAATATTCACTTGCCATTAGCTTTTATAATTAAAATGTGTACAAATAAGCCATTTTAAAATCTCTTCTGCACACTTTAGGACAACTGCACCACTACAATCTCATGTGCACTGTTGAGAGACATCTGCGAGAGTGGATTTGCAGCAAGGGAGAACTTGCTGGCTGCCAGATTTTTGCACACTCATATGACACAGTGGTTTATGTCTTCTGCCCCTGTGACCTACTTGTCAATGTAGTCCTCGGGTGTCTTTATCTTTGGCATATTCTCAGAGTGTCTGACGAGCCACAGGACCTCGTCACGGGAAAATGACAGAGCCATGAAGACAAACAGGGCCTTGGGAATTTGATTGGCACACAGAACAGAGAAGAAAGACAGATGTTAGGAAAGAGTCTCAGCTGTGATTGGCAAAAGTCATGATTAGTATGAAATGAAGGGTCATTAAAAGGAATCCCCCCCCTCCTGTCCAAATATTCCCCAAAGTCCAAGATGTGTGCAGGATGGAAGCTGGATCGAAGATACCGTTTTTCAAAAGTCATGTGACCAGAATTTAATTTTGGACTTGCGGTGATTTAAATTCCTCAAGCACAGCTGTTACACTCATTACTATACTTCTACCTTTGGTCCCAGAAGTCCAGGTTCATCCTCCAGAACTTTAAATAATTCCATCATTGCTCCTCTGAGAAATTGTCTCCTCTCTCTGTGCATAGCTCCACTGGTAATAAAACAGGAAATGGTTCTTACCCCTCATTTCAAATAAACACACATCAATGAATATTTATGACACAAAAGTGGTAAAAACTTTGCTTAGTTTCCTGCCAGTCTCACCTGTTGACTATAGCGTGCTCACGACATTCCTTGATGTCTGCGATTCGCTTGCTATACCTGAAAATAAATGAAGAAAAAATAAGTAAACAATAAGAAGAAGCTAATTAAAGATAATTAAAGAAAAATAAAGCAGTTATAGATGGATTAATCCTTTGTCTTGGCATGTAATAACTTTGCAGTGGAATTAGTTTTTATCTTCTGAAACTCTGATGAAGAAATACGAAGAAGTCTTAAACTGTAATCAGTAAGTGCTATAGTCTCTAGTTTACACTGCATATCATATCACCGTCATCACTTTTTATCTCTATAGTCTATAATCCAAGCTCTTCTTCTCCGAATAGACATTAAGATCCCAAACCTTACCCTTGTTATTACTTTACTCTTTATATCTATAATAACGAGCAATCAAAGAGACCAGACGAGAGGTCCTCAACGGTTCAGGACTCTTTAATCCAGGGCAGCGAAATTAGAATGGCACTCAAGATGCAGTTTTAAATCCGTTCTCCTTTGTTAACTGTCTGAAATATGATTACCCATTGCCTATTATCTCACTTTTAAAAGTTTTATTCATCAACTAGGACTATTTCTCACAGTGCATAGAGAGCAAACTGTAGCAGTGCAGCTTACATACCCTTTCATGCTGTCGAAGAGGTCCTCGGAGACCTTGTGTATGTTGAGTACTTCATCTCTGGTGAGGGTGAGGTAGAGGCCGCTCCGCAGAGCCATCTTCCACAGCTCCTGGGAGGCCTGGTTTGTATTCAGGCTGGTGTGGCACAACAGGAAGCCGACTAGGGGCACAGTCGGAAACATTTATATGATACAATCTGTGGGGCTGGCACATCCCTGCTGCATGTGTTTACGTAGTCATTAATTGGGTTTAAGAATCTTTTGCTGAAACCTGTGGTCTGAGATTTATATTTAAGTACTGAGCTTTTTTTTTTTCTCTTCACATGTTAAAGTTTTCAAGATGTTAAATGGACATAACAAAAATTGAAACTCTTGGAAATCCTCCTGTCATGGCAATAGTCATTTATGAACATCGTTAACTGGCATTGCCTCTGAATTCTTTCACAATAATTCTATACTCATATATATATATATATATATATATATATATATAGACACAGACACAGCTGATGTGTGTAGTTCTGCTTTTTTATGTATGTGCAGGATGTCTGCAATGTGCTTAAGCTACAACAGGACAAATGTCTTAAAAATGCTGCAGGCACTGATATTTAAATACAATATACCTGCATAACGTTTATATATGTGTATTAAGCGAAGAGACAGAGGAAGTTATCATTTAGGATGAGTAACACTTACTAATGATCCACCGCTCCATCACCTCCATAGACAGGTATTCACATGCCATCTGTGGTGAACAACAAGCTCATTAACTGCCAGTACAGACACATGCACTACAGCCTTACGTGTACTAAGCTTATGATGAAGTAAAAACATGTCAATTAAACTATACTGTATGATAGCCATTATAATTGTATGGTAGCATCAGCATACTACATGCATGCTACTCTATTCTTGTTACACCTTCAAAAGAAAATCAATCGTTTTTGCAAAAACGCACATTTTATAATGTAGCTCAGGAGACCTATCAGTATCAGTATACTGTCTATTGTATCTTTTCAAAAGAAAAAATTGTTGCCTGGAGGTCCCTATCTTGGCTGAGCTAGTGGTTCTTTTATGAGGAAGCCGCAGGCAACAGGGATCATAACATTACATCAAAAGGGGCCGTAATGGCCGTGTTTGAAGACAGCAGAGAGGATGACAGAGGACGGGAGCGAGATGGGTAGAAATTAAAGCTACGGGAGGAACAGAGAGGTCAAAACACAATAAAATAAATCATTTTCTAAATGATAGCTCTATAATGGGAGGGCGGGGAAAATGGGACACAAAGCTACTAATGTTAAATGGACTTGCTGTGACACTTTCACTCATTTCTGTGCCTGACATCACTGTAAAAACCATATTGTGGACACTACGCCCCCTTCCTCTCTCTGTCAGAGATAAATACAGGAGGAGAGGTGACGGGAGGGCAGACTCACAGTGTCACAGCAGGCTGGGTCCAGCATGGCAGCTGGAGCACTGAGCAGGCTGAGGAGCTGGGCGCTCCGCCACTGCTCTGCTGGCAGGTTCCTGCGTGGGTAGACCATCTTCAGAGACAGCAACGCCGCCGTCACAGACTAGGAGAGGGACAGAGAAGGAAAGGACAACAGCGAGTGAGGAAGCTGGAGAGAGGCAAAGATAGAGGAAGAGGCAAAATGACAGATGTAACGAGATGGCAAAACTTCACACTAAATTATAGCAAAAACACGCTGGAGGCTCAAAAGCTGTGGTTTAAATTTTTAATAAGGATATTTTATGATCTACAACACAGACTAGTGTTAAAGTAAATAAAAGTGATAAATCATTTGTATTATTATTGTATAATTTGTATTGTGTTACTCATGTGTAAACCACTTGCAAGATACTCTTTGGCCGTCGTATGTCCACATACATTTGAGTTTTATTGGTCAGGGGGTCTTTTTTCATGGTTTGGAGTAGGCCCCTTTGTTCCCGTTAAGGGATGTCTTAATTCTACAGTACACAATGATATTTTACATTTAACAGTGTGCTTCCAAATTTGTGGCAACAGTTTGGTGTTTCAACATGCCAAACACAATGTGCGCAAAGCCACATCCACAATGAAATTATTTCTGAGTTTGGTACGGAAGACTTTGTCTAGCCTGCACAGAGCCGTGACCTCAACCTCATCCAACACCTTTGGGATGAACCGTAGCTCCGACTGCGAGTCAGGGTGCATCACCCAACATCAGTGCCCAACCTCCCTAATGCTCTTGTAGCTGAATGAGAGCAAATCCCTGCAACCAGGTTCCAAACATTGTGTGGAAAGTCTTCAATACAGGCTGTGAGATTTACAACAATCACTAGTACTACTTACACTTACACCCTTAGATAAAGTGGTGTAACAAGACAAAACAGAAGTGTGTGTCATTAAGTATGTTCTGTGTTTAAATATTTGAACATAAACAAAAATATCAAAATATGTGGTGGAGCTGCATTAATATTTGGACAAAGCCAAATTAAACTGAACATTTCAATTAAAGAAAATCATCAACTGTTTATGTACCTTTGTACTGTATATGAACAGTGATACACTGAGCTTACCCTTGTGTGAGGGCCAAACTCCTCAGTGAGCTTCTTCCAAGGATGCTCATATTCCACAAACATCTGGCCAAGCCGTGGGTAGGAGGGATCACTGCAGGATTTATTACAGCATGCAATTAATCAAAACAGGGACAAGAAGAAGGAAAAGAAGTAGGACATGATAAAATACAACGTTGCCAATATTGTGTCAGTCTAGCATTACCCACAAGGATTTTACTGATGATGAAAGTGTTGGATTTCATAAATTAGATAATTGTGTGACTGTTCCCTCTTGAGGGGCTAGCTGTGTGTGGGGTGACAGTCGAATGTGACATTAAAATGCATGTGTTGTGTTCCCTGCTCACATCTCAAATTGAGATAAGCATTCTGCATTTTTTGGAGGGTAAAAATAAATATCATGCAAAGTGGGCAGACTGAAAATGTCAGAATACCACTTGGCACTCAGAAAAGGTTAGTGGTGGGCTGCCGATGTCTGTGGCAATTAAAATTCTTATTAATTACGAGGATCAGAAAAGTAGTCGTATTGATGGATGTGGAAACTCATAATGGTATTAATTAAAAGCACTTCAATGAAGTGTTCATCGTAGGTAAAAAGCTGCACTTTCCAGCAAATACAACCCTCTGTTGACTGAATGCTGTCATGATCAACAGGGGTGAGTAAATGGGAAACATCCATCCATCTAATTACTTTGTACTCCATTTATGACATCCCTTCAGCATCCATTAACCAGTTTCATATTAACTCACCCGTTCCCATTGGTCATCTCATGGGCACAGTTGAACATGCCCACCAGTGCTTTCTTGTCATCGATGCGAGAGAGCGTAATGATTACAGACGTGTAGGTGATGATCAGATCCAAGTAGTTTTTGGTGAAGTCAAAGTTGATTGCCTGAAATCAAAATTTCAGTGTAGTCAGTGGCTCTGAAATTACGTAGCCTACTGCCCCCTGTGAAACTGTCTCAGTCTCAAATGATCAGTCTCACTAGGACAAACTCTAGATACAGTAGAGTATATGGAGACCTAAAAGAAAGACTTTTTTATCGAACATCATGAATGGAGCCAATTATTTACAGATGAAAATCTAGGGTTAGGGATTTTTGTTTGAAAAAAAACCTTTGAAAAAGATTTTGAATTGTCTTAAGCGTTTGTCAGCATATACGTTTAAACAGATCAGCAAATATCTGTTGACTATAAAACGCACACCCCCTGCAGGCTTGTAAAGTGGCTGTAAAGAGGATGTAGTTTCCTTATTGACAGAGAAAAGTGGTTTAACATGCATGGAGGGACTATATTCAGCCATATTTTAGCAAGAAATATGAGTGTTTTGGAACATAGCAGTCATACAGACAGAAGTGCATTATGCTGAGGGAGTGGTTTAGATATTTTGTTACTTCTTCCTGAAAACCTGTCTCTCTTGAAATCCATTCTAACTTTCAAATTCAAATTAATGACCACAGCCACTATTCTCCAGTCACCGTTCAAGCTGAGAGGTGTAGATAGATTATGATAGATTTGGGGTGAAATATCACTAATATTATTTGTCAATTTCAGTTACATCACAGATGCTTTTATGGTGTCAAAGGTGAATGCAAAATGTGTTAAGACTGCAGTAATAAGAATTCATTCAAAGAAACTTAGAGTCACCATTTATTGCGACAAATGGATCTGCAGTTCTATTTGACAAAACAAAAAAAAAAGGTCCTGCACTGAGAGATGCTCCCCAGATAAATCCAAGCAACGTGAGATCCTTAAAATGCCCACAGATCACAGGAGAGACAGATCACCGATATATACAGTAGGATATACATAATGCACAAGGCAAGGGTGCCACTTTAATTATGATAATAAAAAATCCTGACGAACTGAACAGGAGGCGGCTGGGGGTGGTGAGGAGAGAAAACACAGCCTGCAGTATGTAGCAGGAAGGAGTAAGCAGCATAGTTGTAGAAATGAGAGAGAGCTTGTCAGATTATCAGCAGATGTGTATGACTTCAGCGCTTTCCCTGACTTAAAACAGTTACGAGCCAAACAGTAAATACTCACAATATCAAAGAAGCACTGACAGGCGTCTATGGTGTTCAGCAACTCATAAACATGGTCCTGAATGAAGAACAGAGAAGGGTTATATCACAGCAACAGATCAACATTTAAATCATGTTAAGCCTCTAATTTGATTTCCTAAACATATTATCATTTTCATAGATTCCTGTAGCCTAATAATAATCATTATACATTTGCATATTTCTATAACATCCTGATTGAGTCATTCTCAATCTTACAAATACAAACGATGCCTTGGCCTGGCTGCAACCTCCATCACAGGAATATGCAAATGTGAAGGGAGGCATAACATACTGCACAAACCCACAGTGAGCTCACTGTCCATGATATTTGGAATAAAATCAATTATTTTCCTATATCAGAATAAACCACTCTATATGTAAATTTATTCTGTAAACCAAATATCTAAAATAATGGGTGTGCAGAGAGAGAGAGACAGAAAGAACACTGCAAACACCATCATTGTGTTTTCATATTTAAAGAATAATGTATATTTATTTCTCATTTTCGTTGTTTTTTGTTAATGTAGACAGTTGTTATGTTATGCTCCTGGTTCTTCCTCTGGTGCTGTTATGTAGGCCCTCGCCATATTATGTCAACAAAGCAAATCTGAAATTTAAAAACTCGAGAAGAAAGAAAGACAATCACCCTGAACTCTTTGACATCCAGGAAAGAGTCGTAGTAGCTTGCTGTGGCTGTCAACACTTCAGATTTCTGTCGCTGTATGCTGTTCAGATTTTGCTGCAATAAACAATAAAGACAACTTTTCATTACTGGTATTATGAGGAGTCATGTTGTGTGAAAAGTATTCACGTTGTGTAAGTATTATTTCTTGAAGTCCTTCTTCCTGTGGGGAAGTTCATTGGCTCCACTTACTACTTGATTAAACCATCAGCCATGTGCAAATGTTTAAATGAAATAAACACATATATACACATAGTATGGACACAATGACAGATATGTATATATCATATATCATGCAATATAATACCACACCCCTGCAACATACACTAACATTGTGAGGTATATCATACTTCTTGTTGAGATTGTTTTATAGAGTTTTGGAAGGCCAGCGAGGATGTGCATGCACTGATCTGTTTAACACTTTGTTTCCTTGAGATCAGAAGATAGTAGTTTTGCGATAAATTAAACAGTCAATTTTTCAACGTAACTGTCAAAACATGTTCTTGTGAACGTGTGATAGTTATTTTGTCACCTCAAGCTAATGTCATAACGGTTTCAGTGGATCACACAATAAGTATGTATGGACTGAGAACAAACGCACCTTTTTGTGTCAAGGTCCCAAAATAATGATTTAATGATCACAACAAAACATGAAAAATAAATACAAGCATGTCTTTGTGTAGAAAGCAAGGTGAAAAAAAAGCTTGTGCAAAGGTTGCAGTCATACTTACAATGTTTCCTCTGAAGTCAATGTTGGGGAATTTCTTGTTGATGTACTTGATGGCGGGCTCCATGGCTTTTTCAGTCAGGAGGGATAGCCGCAGCTTAGGGTCTGCACAGGTCTGTAACAGAGGTTAGGAAATGATAAAGCTGTGAGGATGTGATGTGATCAGTTTGCATATCATACTGTAATGCTCAGCCAGGATTTTGTCATATTTCACTTGGGGTTTTTGGCAGTTAAATTCTTGATTTCTAACACATTTTCATACCCTGCCATCATACTGTGGGTTCTCTTGATTTCATTTTTTTTTTTTTTTTACATTTTGTGTGGCATCCAGGCAGTGGTTAGAAAAGCAAGCTTGCCAGAAGAAAATCACTGAACCCTCATACTAGGATGGGAAAATTGTGGGCAGAGTGAGTAATAATGCTTTCCCCTCCTCCGTCAACAACCACCCTCAAGGTGACCTTGAGCAGGATAGTTAACACCGAACTGCTCCTGTGGGCCTGTTTAGAAGCTGACAATAGAGGACTGTGTAGCAGCTCCCAGGTGTGAAGGAAAAAAATAAAAATGCATGCATGCTCAGCAAATCTTCACTGGGCAAGGTTTTCAAATGACTAAAAATAAGACTGTTCTTTCACTTCTATTAAATGCAATCATGAACAAGTACGGGCATACACACGCTTATACTGTATAGGGTTATAGAAAGGGGTTTGTGTGTGTGTGTGTGTGAGAACAGTACACAAAACATATTCTATCTTCTCATGGGGAGAGTGTCACTTCCTGCATGTCACGTCCATACATGTGTGGGTTGTCAGAATAAACCAATCATTCGCGCTCTGGAGTCACCTTATAATAGTTAATTACATCGTCTGATTTCTTCATTATATATTACTGGGCTGTTTGTTTCTATTCTGTTGTGTGAGTTTCTCAGCATTCAGTTCAGAAATAACTGAAATTTGAGGTGACTGACTGCAACAGACTTCCTGTTTGCACTTCCTCTTTGGACAGACAAGCTCAGTTGCCGTTGGAAGACAGTGCTGCCTATTCTGTTAAGCCAGCATACACACAAAACAATTTTGTAAACAGTACACAGTTGTTACAGTTATCTCATCATCATCTTATAAATTCATTACCACAGTTTGAGTTACAGTTCCTGGATAGTTTCGTGACTTTCATTTTGAGATGGTTTGCATCCTTATAAGATGGTGTAGTACCTTGTATTACAGATAAAGTACTTTAACATGTTTTATACAATCATTCTTTGTATTGTGTATCTACACATGTAGATTGTTATCTCTACAATCAAGCTCTCGTTCCCTTTAACATTCCTATGGAATCTTAAAATAGAAATTAACGTATACAATTCTGAATGATTCAATTTTAGTTCATTCCTTAGCAGTGAATAACTATGTACTAATATATTTACTCTTAGTAAGTTTTGGATTGTGTAATAACTGTATGCAGGTACAAATTGTGAGAAAATTACCAAGCATATGAGAAGAAAGTCAAGTTCCTCATTTCTTGATTCTGTTACACAGACCACTTGCCTCTATAAATCTTCCTATTCTCCCTCACCTTCTTAATGTAGTTCATGCGTATTAGCACCCCATTCCCTCTCTCATTGAGAATGCTGAGTTTTTCAGCCAGTTTCTGTTGGTAGTCCATGGCTCCAGAAACACTGCACCTCTGCCTCCGTTTTAGGCTTGGCCTCCCGGTTCTGTGTAGCGGTTGAACCCTCAGAAACAAGTGCAACCAGAGCCTCACCCTGACACTAGGTCACATGGGGCTCAGGGGTGGAGGTGGAGCCATGACATGAGTTGGGCTGAGTGTTAAAATCACCAACATACTTTAACTGTATGTTTAAAAAGCTGATATGCATTTAAGAAAATTCAAAAGCGAAAATTCAAAAAATGTCCTAAAAATACGAAGAGGTTGGCAGAAGAAGTGTTGCTTTTACAATACTTTGGTACATTTGAATTTTCATGTTTCCTGTCCGTTAAACATAATGCATCTATTGTTGTTTGCAGTTTGAGGTACTTTCTCCTGCTCTGTAAAAAGACTCCTGTGAACAGAGATGGCATAAAGGTACAAATCATATTAATAATCATATTTGTGTTGTTCAAGCAGAGTGCATTGAATGTAATACTTCAATGCTAATACAAAGTATAAAATAACAAGCCAGTGAAGAAAACCAGAAACCAGAAATGTTCAGATCTGGTCTGTTTCACCACAAGATGGCGCTATTTACTAACTGAAGCTGTGTCTCAGGGAAGGAATGGGGGATCAATTATGCAACAAAGTAAGTGTGTGTGTGTTATTGTTTAATTGGATGAGATGCATTGAACCACAGGCTATAACCACACACTATGTTATAGATACAAGGTTCACATTCACAAAAGACAACCCTTTGTTGTTGCTTCAGGGGATCCTAGAATTTCATAACTACGTGGTAAGATCATTGTTTTCAGTGTGTAGTCTGTGCTGTAGTCTTGCTTGTTTCCTGGGCACACAAATTGATTTAAAAGGCATGTAAATCTTGCAAGAGTCCAGACTTTGTTCCTGCAATTTGGCTCCAAATAAATAATTAGAATGTGTCTTTTAAAAAATCAGCTGAAATCAGGCTTTGTGCTTTTGTGTTTGAATGGTCATAGATGCCTCGATGACCTGGAAAGCAGCTGGATAGTCACATTACTTCCACATTAAGCTATTCTCACGTTCAGCATAATTACTCAGACTTTGTCATGTAAACTAGAAAGGCCCCAAGTTAGTCAGCAACCAAGTGTTGCTTTCTGTTTTTCCCGCAAGGCCCCACTAACTCCTGTTGGAATTCAGTAACAAGTTTAGTAAAGTGTGAATTGAAGAGTGCAGAGTACAGTAGAGCTTAAAAAGAGTAGTTTTCTTAATGGGTCACTAAAGTCAACAACAGCGGTAAGCAAAGCGATGATTGATGTTAAGTGGACTCAAAGAAATAATCTGTTTATTTCCCTACTGGCAGAAGCTCAGAGAGCGGTAGACATGTTAACAAGGCTGTCTGGGAAAGCAGACAGGAGGATGTGGATGGGAGGAGAAGGGGGGGTTGATGGGGCTTGGTGGTCAGGGGGGTACACAGTTTATAAACCTCTTACCCTCTGTGAGCCAAGTAAAAAAAAAAATTGATTCTTACCTGGCTCATTATGAAATAGAGAGGTGCATGAAGCTGTATGGCTTCCCAACTCAATTTGTAATACCAGGAATCTTGTTCCAGATGCCCATGTAGCTGGGGTTGAGGCAGCATCTTAAACAGGGTTATGGTCACAAATACAGATTTGAGAGCATGAAGCTGTAGAATATAGAGTGGATAGAAAACTGAGATGTGCAAGACTGTGCTGGATGGACCACTGGGCTGATCCAGGTTGGTTTGGGAGGATGGCTTGAGCTGACAGGGACAGGTGTGGGGGTATCCCTGAGTGTGGGACATACTAAATAAAATATTTTTGAAAGGAGCAACATTAAAATAGCAGCGCAGGAAGCTTATTAAATATTTTGGTTACTGTGTTGCTGCATCTGTTGGTGTAGGTTTGAAATAGGTATGACAACAGAAATGATGGTTGAGTTGTACAGGAAGGATCTAGAGAAGAGCCATGATCAAGGTGCCACCAAATTAGGTGACTGACACTGTATGACTGATCAAGACAATCAACTATCAGGGAGATTTTTATAATGAGATTAGGATGAGTATGGCTGGATATTCTACCCAAAGATGTCATGAATAGGGAAAGGGCTAACTAACAAGAGTGATAGTAAAGTAGATTAGTGTACAAGCATGATTAAAATTAGTAAAAATAACCTTAGACATTGAAGACAACATTGTATTCCTTGCAGTCTGTGAGCAGGGCTGCAGGAGAAGGTAATGAAAGAGGAAGGGTTTAGGAAGTGTTCCCAACTCCGGCTGAAGCCCAGATGTCGGAAGAGAGATGGCAAAACACATGGGCCTGTCTAATACATACAATATAGGCAAGTATAATATAGGCTGCTGTGGTATGAGTGTTACCCTTCTGTAAACATATCAGCAGACTTATTAGACAGTCTGTTTGAATGTATTTTCAAATATCTGACACACTTAAGATTAACTTGATTTATTCAGTTACATGCTTAAAGCAGCTATAAACAATATTTGTATATTTTTACTCTGCAGTTCCCCTCAGCTTTACAGAGTGTTTTAGTATCTTTCAGCTCATTAATATGGTTTACTGTGTTAGTTCACTCATAACGTAATTTTTGGACAGCTCTAAAAATTGACTGTACACTACCTGCCCAGCACAACAGTAGATAGAGTTAGCAACTGTAACTGCTGAACATAGTGGAGCATTTAGCAGCTAAAGAGCCAGATATTTCACTCAAGAGTTGATGGAGACCAAAACAGAATACATATTGGACTACATTCGCCAGGTGGCAATGCAGAAACAAGACTCCAAATAATGCTGTTCCATATCTCCTGGATGTGTAAATAAGCAGCAGCACTTTGCTAACAACCTCACCACAATATGTCTGCTTTGTTTACATTTGTTTTTGCTGCCCCCAAGTGGCCAAAAAAGCAGTTAATGCAGATTTTCTGTAACATAGCTATGTTACAATCTGCAATAACTGAGGACATGCTATTTGCAAGATAATCAAGTGCTCCTTCATATTTTGAGAGTATACAAAACTGATTCAGCTGCTATTGTGTACAAGTGTTTCACCCTTTCATACCACAATTGGCCATCTGAGGCACAGTCACATCTCATAATTTAGCTAGCTAACATTAGCTAGTTACTTAGAATGTAGGCTACCATTAGCCTCAGATAGTTAGCTACTAATGTTAACTAGCTTAGTTAGCAGCAAACTGATACTAAATTCTGCTAAATCACGTATCAAATATCACAAAATAGCTATAATAAAGAGTATTTACAAATTAATGCTCCAACAGGGTATTTGGTAGCTAGATAAAAGATGCTTGGTCACAGATCTGAAAAATGGTGGATGTAACAATGTCAGTTTAACTGCAACTGCCGTGGAACTGTTCCAGTAGAGGTTGCTATTAGCAACAGAATGTTCAAGTGAAACTGCTGGTGGCAGAATTGTAAGCAGTTGTCATTAATGTTACTATATCAAATATACATATACTGTATGACAGTTTACATTTGTTTGATATACAAACAAATGTTCTACCGGGTCTGTAACTATCTTTGACTTTCTCAGCCTTTGGTCTTTTAACTTATCAAAGGATGTGTCCTATCTCTTAAGAAAATTTTAGTAAATTTGGCCCCTGGCTATGACATCCTGCACAGCATGTAATTACACATCTAAATGGTTAAACATAGGGGAGTTAAAAGAGATGGCATTCTTTCTTGGCACGTTGGGACATGGTACAGAGAGAGAAAGGAAAACAAGACACTGAGGATAATATACAGCCCCGATGAAAAGAGTTAAATATCATTGGCAGGCAGCAACAACATAGATGTTAAATCTTAACACTTTTACTGCTTAAAGGCAGTATGGATGTGATGAGTGAGGGTACATGCATACAAGTTCAAATAAACATGACTGATAGTTATCTCTTCAGAATCAGACTCACTTCATTCGCTTGGTATATAAATTACAAGGAAAACAGTCACTTTTTTCTGCATGCTGGCTGGATTCCTGCTGCACTTAAGTCGGTGCTCTTTTCAGCTGGTAGGAGTTAAAGGTAGTGTATGTAACATTTTACATGTATTAATCACCAATTTATATTGCCTGTGTGTGAACGGACTGTAATGTAACTTAAACGTTCTCGATTGCTTATAACAGCCTGTGGACTGATTTCTATGTAAAGGACTTTGCTGGCAAAATCCAACGGATGTGACGTTATGCGCGCTCCTCCTCATCTACAGGTTCATCTACAGGTCAGAGTTCAGCCGCAATAAAAACAAAAGAAGAAGCTCCTCACAGTAGTTAACGTTTCTTAAAAATTGAGTCAGCTAACTTCAACAAATGACCAGGTGAGCTAACATATTGTGAAATATATCGTGATTTTAGAAAAAATGGGTAGTTTTATTGTGATGCCTTTCATATTTGAGGAATGCTGATTGATAGTAAACAGCGAAATACACAACTGTAATGATAAAGCAAGGTGAACAATGATGCACAAATTGAAGAATACATAGGATATGTTGCAGGATAATGCCAAAAAAGTGTGTTCTTTACTTTATGTGCATTATCTCCAGTCTAACGTTAGTCATCCCACTCCTATCATCTGTTTATAACTAATGTTAGTTTAGCATTATCTTTGTCTAAACCCACTGCCAGTCCCATTCAGTACAGTAACGTTAGTTGACATTAAAAAAAGTCTCATTATGCAAAAACATTAGCGCATCGATTCAGCTTTCACGTCAATAATGAACGTCTAGTTCACTAACCATTAGCGTTATGGATAGTTAAGCATCAGTATCAGCAGATCAGAGTAATGGAGGAGTACTCTGATCCCTTACTTAGGTAAAAGTTGATATACTACAATTCAAAATATACTCTATTACACGTTAAAGTTAAGTAAGTAAAAGTACTTATTGTGCAGTTTAATCGATTGTATAACAAAGCTTGGAGTGTCAAAGAGCCAGTCTTGTTACCTGATATCAGTGTTGTTGGATTTTATAATCTGCACAGAATTACAATTCTTTACTACATAGAATTCAAAATAATTGAAATCTTACTAACTACATACTATTCTTTACTATTGTTTTCTATGTGCTGTCACTGTGCATCAGGAGGTATTTCCACGTTGAGTCATTAGTTTCCTAACCTCAGATTTTCATGTCAAACTGACAGCGGTATGCAGTAGCTTACTAACGCCAGAGAAGGTGGGATGACAGGAGGGTGAGAGAGATTCAAACTGAGAAACATAGGTAGGAGAGAGGTGAGCGAGAGAGCTGAAAGAGGGATGCAAAAAGAGAGAGAGAGAGTGACCAAATGACCTGTGGCTGGTTTCCTCAAACTCAGGAGGAGTGTAACTACAGGACACCAGAACTGCCCTCCTACTTTGTCTGATAATTGCAGAGTGAACTGTGGGAGGAGGGTGGAGGGACTCAATAAATGACGAGACACGTGGCATAATGTGCATGCAAGTACACACTCACACAGATACACACATGCTGGACTCTAAAGGGTGTGCCAGTGGGCAACTCCAGTAAATGCAAGGCAGAGTGACATTCACAGACTTGTAAATCCAATAACCTGGCAAGACTTCACACAGACAGCTGAGAGAAAGAAAGAGACACACAGAACCAGGAACACAGACAAAGACATTAGAGGTGGAAATGCAGGTCAGGGGAATGAAATGAAAGGAGGGGGAGGTGGTACTGCCTTTTGAAGGCTAGAGTAAGACAGTAATCCCCTCACCTGTCGAGAGGTTCAGCTACCAACTGTTTGTTTCAGATTCTGTCTGGGAAAGTGACCTGTAAAGTCTGGTCAAAACTCACACAACAGAAAAAAAAAATTATTCGAGATGATAGTGGAAATGATGTTCATTTATACAGAAAAAGACTGATAAATCTGGACTTGAACAAAACTGATAGTTGGAGAATATTTTTTGCAGAAGCTGTGAAATGTGTGGAATTGCTCAATGGTTCCCACTGTACAGATGGTAGAGCGATCAACTCTTTGCAAGATTTTCCAAAATACAGCAAAACTCATGTGATAGCTACATTTGCTGGTTATGTGGGCCCTCTGTATAAAGCAGCATGTTCAAGCGCAACAAAAGCAGCATGTTCAAGCGCAACAAAAGCAGCATGTTCAAGCGCAACAAAAGCAGCATGATCTAGCGCAACAAAAGCAGCATGATCTAGCGCAACAAAAGCAGCATGATCTAGCGCAACAAAAGCAGCATGATCTAGCGCAACAAAAGCAGCATGATCTAGCGCAACAAAAGCAGCATGATCAAGCGCAACAAAAGAAGACCACATTTCAAGCACCCTAGACCCAAACAAAGTACACAATTTACATTAACACGTGACTTATAAAAGATCAAAGCACAAATCTTTATAAATCTCTGCACTACTCTGGGTGAAAAATTTCTCAAGGTTTGTTTTCCATTTCCCTTCATGATCCCCCCACCCCCTCCCCGTACCCTGCTTTCCTCTGGCGTCTCTGAGAGCCTGTCAGGGCTCATTTAGCCAGGGTGTGTCCCTTCACTGCACATTGCACTTTCTCAAAGACAAATTGGAGCTATATTAGCAGTTTCTCCCATTCAGAACAATCGCTTTTTGTTTTCCACCTACTTTGTCTCAGTTTAGTGACCAAGATAATGTTGTGATTGCCCAAACACAAAGGTATGCAATAACTGTAGTACACATTTAGGAAGCAACAGCAGTGCCATGATCAAAAAAAAGACGTGAATGTTTTAACAGTAAACAAAGTCAACTTTTGTAACTACTAGTCAAAGTGCAAAGCCTTTGGACACACTGTTATTGTCAAGTGTCTTTGAGGATATTTTCTTTTATCATCAACAAGGTGGCCAAAATTGTCAAACCCTCAGCAAAAAGAATGCAAATTGCTCACAGACAGCCTGGCCCCGCAATCGGAAACAGGCCAGCTGTCTGCCAGCCACTCAGCTGGTAGCATAGATTAAATAACAGGTGGTTTCATTTGCACATTTTTTTTTACTTTTACCACTGCAGTGACCACTCTGACGTTTTGAGTGTAAAAAGAAAGGCTTTGTGGCACATACTTATAGCAGAAAGTGCATGGGTCATAACTTATGTTTATGATTTGTGTATGTGTGTGTACAAGAGGATGACAGAGCTGCATAGTGTTTGTGGGTTATGGTTTCTCTGACAAAGTCTTTCCGAAGTGTTATCAGTAAAATTTTATCATCTCCGCTGACCACAAACTTGTGGTCTCATAAGTTTTGTTTTTTTTAGCTATATGTAGGCTTTTGATTTACACCATGCTATAAAAATTAGTTGTTGCCAAATCTTTTTTTCCTGAAAACTGTACACACCTTTAAAAAGGATTAAGGAGTCACTCAACATCAGCTGATATCTGGCATGATATGAAAGAAAATTCAGAGTGGGAGGAGTTAACAAGATGAAAATAAAGAGTGTGAGAGACAATTGGGCCAAGAGAGGGCAAGAAAGGAAAAAGTGGAATCTAAGAGCCAAAAGGGTGGGAAGAGGGGGAACAAAACTAGGTGACAGGGAGGAGGCAATGGTGAAAAAGAGGAGGTGAAGAGAAATTCCTTAACTGATGTGGGGTTTTCTTCCTGACAAATCCTCTAAACATGGAATGTAGCAAGTGACTGAGGGAGTACTCAATGTATTGCGGACCTGAGTGCCCCTTTATGTTTAACACCTGGCATCTGTACATTTTGAATAAAGCCAAATGTTCCATTCTGCCCTTTGTCATGAGACATGACTGGGAGTAACAGAAAGTAGACCCAAATGCAGACAGTAGTGGAGGCTCAAAGCATTTACAGAGATTTATTCAAATGCTTACTTGATGATACAGGCACACAACAAGGGTAGTCCAGGTACAGGAAATCACCAGAGCACTTGAAATTAGTCCAACACAGGAACAGCACACAGAACCCATCCAAACATAGGACAAGACCAACTACTCCACACAATGAACCCACAAAGAATGAAGGGCAGGGACCAGTATAAATAATGACAAGACTAACGAGGTAACCAGGGGCAGGTGAGCAATTGGGAACAGGTGAAGACAATCAAGGGTAACGACAAAAGGGCAGGAACACATGGGAAACAAGAGACAAGACTACAAAATAAAACAGGAAACCAAAACCAAGATTACAGATCATGACACCCTTGTCTCTATTCTCATCTCCCCCTCTGCCTGCCAGAACGTCTCGTCATGAGAAGAGTTAAGGTATGCCAAAAGGAAATAGCTCTAGCAGTCATGCATCCAAACCTACTAAAAGCTGCTGCAGTGAGGCTCCCTTCTTTCAAAAAAGAAAAAATGAAAACCAAAAAGAGAGTAAGAGTTTTTTTCTCTTTCAACTCTCCTGCCACTTTTTTGTGAGCTTTTCATATTGCATGTTGCCTACACATTTTGTCTTCTTTCCCATCTTTATGTCATGTATACTAGTGGTTCCCAACATGTTTGACCTGTGACCCCTTAAAGAATAAGTCTGATGTGAGTTTATAGTTTTCTTATATTGTCACCAAATTCCATGAAAAGACCAAACCCAGCAATTAATTGATCTTACTAACAAATGTTCTGTGTATCCAAAGCCTGATAAAGCTTATTCCTCTGTGCCAAAGACCTTCATTGTTGTCCACAAACTATTAAAAACACATCAGTGATCCGAACAGTTTTAAATACTCACTAGGTGTGTAAAATGTACTATTGTGACCCAATTTTAACGATTTATGTCTTCAGTAGAACAGTGGGCTTGTCTGGGGCTGAGAGCCACAGTCAGAATAGGGAAGTCAGAAAGTATTGAAAAATAGACCAACACATATTAGATATATAGAATAAACATGTACTGTATGAAATATAGAAAAACACCAGCCTTATCTTTTAAAACAAAGTAATATCTTCTTGGGGCCCCTTGGGATTACAAAGAGTGATTTTTTTCTTTCTTTATGACTCTCCATTTATTCACAAAACAAAAATATTAGGTATGGAACCACTTTATCCACTTTATACCACCGACAGCTCATAGAGACTGGTCAGTGTACCCACAAAAACTTGTCTTTACCTCCACATTCTCACTCTCTGTCATCACCTGTAGGTGGCGCACTCTTCCTGGCAGTAGCTATGGCTGAGTCTCAGCATGGAGACCTGTGGCTCTGGCCCACTGTCTGCTGTCTATGAGGCCATTGTATCAATGAGGTAAAGATAGCATTTCTCAGTAGACATCACCTCCATAGACACAGAGTGCCCAGTGTTCACGTCCAACCGCCCATGAATGAGAGCTCAGCAGCTGGCTGAAAACTCTGCTGTGCTCCCCCTGACATGTCTCTTTCTTCTATTTCTGTTTTCTCTTCTCCCTCTCCCTCTTCTTCCTCCCCCCACACCCTTGTCTCTCTCTCCGTTTTACCATCTCTGTCCTAATTACACCAAACACTGACCTCAACACAGTTATACCCTCTTCATCTCTCAACTGTGATTTATTGCCACCTACTTGCCTAAAATGTGCTCACATAACCTATTGTTGAAAATAGCTACAGATTGTGACACTGTAAATAATGTAATGTAATGTAATCTAAGTATTTCAACTCACATAAATAGTATGGTCATGGTGATACAATCACAGGTAAGTGGAGGGGCTGTCCATTCACCAGTTTGTCCAGGTGGAAATACCTCCTTTAATCTCACACACTGATTACATAAAGTATTTGGTCTTCTGCCAGTGTATTTTGAACACTTGACATGGGTATCCATCTGTTTCCATGGCAACTCACTCTCCTGACATTTGACAGGGCAGGTAGTGAGCTGAAGGTCAGGCCAGGTGTGTAATAACCTGTCATCACGCGGGGATGGCAGCTGATGAGGCTGCTGCAGGCGGGAGGCGACGACCGACAAGGTAATTGTGTCTGTCAGAGTGGGAGATCTACTTCTCTGCCTTCTCAGGTCTCTGCGGTAACACCCAGTGAAGCAAATTAAGCAGGTTATCCAAGGGAGCACTGCCATGTAATGTATGTAATGTATAATTAGCTGAAAACTTAAGCTGTCACATTTACATAAAATCTTGAAATCAGTTGGTTCACTTTTTGGTCCTTTTCTTATTATGAAAGAGACATTAATTCTGCTAAAAAATGCTAATGCACATGCTCATATGATTTTCTCTGCTACCCACCGACCCTTTTCAGTGTTTCCTTCAGAAAGTCTGGATCTCAGGTAAGCCGTAAATGTTTAAAAATCTTGGTGCTCATTTGGAAAGGACTGCACTGGTCACATTTTCTTTTTATTACAGGACAATTCGTCAGTATTTTTTTGGCATCATTGGGCAAAAATTCCATAATAACCGTCCAGCATATTGTAATTCAAGTGGTCTGAGAGAAAACCTCTAGGCCTACTTCTTCCCCTCCTCTTGGCTCTGTTTTCAGGCTTCAGAAAATCTATCCCGTGACGGGAGACTTTGGCCAATCATAGGTTATTTGCAGCTGCCTCTGAAGCCTGGGGCGCTCTGCTCTGCTCTGCGGCCGCAAAGTGCGTCTTTAAAGGCGTCTTTGAAAAGACAAGTCGTGGCGGGAGGGACTGCAGTCTCGCTGAGGCTCACGCCGTGGAGAGTGAGCACTACAAGGGATAAGGTTTCGCAGGGTAACCGACTCCTGCGGCTGCCAGTCGAAGTTGTGGGTTTGGCGGGAGGGGCTTAGCAGAGTGATACAAGGCAGCAGAGAGAGGCGGAAGGTTTTGCATAGGTTGCACAGATTTTGCCCACCCCAGCTTTAATACATTGTCAAGACCTGTCTCTTAGAAATTATATTTGTACACTAGGCCCACTAATTTGCAAGAGCAAATACGTTCTGAAAGAAATGTAATGTCCCCCGAATTTTGAGTATTTTACCAAAATCACAATCTTTCCGTATCTTTGGCTAAAGTGTTTTTCTTGCCTAAACCTAAACACATACAAGACTCAGGATGAGACAGACACCCGTTCTCTGGTGTCAAAGTGCTGTGTTCTGTACAACAACCATTTCCCTATGACTTTCTTGGCTGGCAAAACGCTGCTAGTGAACATATTTGTAGGTGGAAAATTATGTTTCCTTCAAAACCTATTAGGCAAAGCAGTATAGTAGCATATAAATGTAAATTTTGGGTGACAAGGTTGTCATTATGTTGGGCTAACCTGTACTATTCTAACTTTTCCCAGCCTAGAAATTCAGTCAGTGTTTTCCCTAAAAACACTAAAACCTGGATAGGCGCTCCCATGTACTGTAGGATAACCCTCTGTCAGCGCAGGAGCATACAACTTTGTTCTGTCATTCCTCAGGTAATTCCTGACACCCAGCCCAGCAGCACTTCTCCCTCCATCCCCACCACCACCAACTCAAATTACCACATTCCTTTCTCCCTAACCTGCTCTTTAGAGTTTAAAAGTGAAGGAAAAGGATGCCTGAGGAGACATCTTTTAGTGAAGTGCACTTATTCTGCGCAGAAAATATCCACACAGAGGAGAGAGACACAGCAGTGTTTGTGTCCTCTTTACAAATATTCACTCTCTTTGTACCTCTGTTTTGGTGTCTATGAACTCCTGAGGGAAATATCTGTCTCTTCAGCTGCTAAGTGATTCACTATGTTGACCAGCTAATCGCTAACTTTGCCTGTCTGTCATTTGGTGCTGGCCAGGTAGTGTACAGTGGGCTTAACAGAGCGTTTTCACTGAAAACAGCTGCCTGCTGCAGCTGGACACTGATGAGAGTGGTGATGAGAGGGAACAGTAAACTTGCAGGCCATAAATGGTAAAATGGTAAATGGAATTCACTTATGTAGTGCTATTTAACCTTAATGGTTCCCAAAGCGCTTTACAGATTGGTCTCATTCACCCATTCACACACACATTCACACACCGATGGCAACGAGTTGCCATGCAAGGTGCTGGCCTCCATCGGGAGCAACTTAGTTTAGTGTCTTGCCCAAGGACACTTCAACATGCGGACAGGAGGAGACAGGGATCGAACCTACTGAGCCACAGCAAAGTTGGGTGATACTTCTCTGTGAGTTCATCACTACAAGCGACCTCTTGCACAATAAACAATAATTTCATCCCTTGTTAATAAAAATATAAATGATAGCAGCTTTCATTGTTGAGATATGGGAACTCAGCAACAAGTGCTAAAGACAAGTCAAACGTGGCAAGAAACATAAGGGTTCAAATGATCATACAAGTTTAAAAAAACACACTGGACAGCCTTATCATGAAAAAACTATGAAGTTATTATAGAAATTGTCAGTTGTAAACATCCATCACAGTTTACAGACCAACCTTCTGGTCCAACATGTGGTAAGTAGTACGGTTGTGCAGGAACACAAGTTTCCAAATAAAGTGCTTTAGATTATTCTGATTGTCACCATTTGTATTTCACAGTCGGACTTCAATAATTCTAGAAATGACTTGGGTGAGAACAGCAGAAGTTATGATAACTGATCGAAATGGTGGTCAAAACTACAAACTCAAGATCCAAGTTGTAATAAACAGGAATTATCCTTTAAGTGATCCTCTACAGTAAAAAGGTTAAGAATACTGCTAGACACTGTATAGTGCATAGTAATACACTCAAGAGGGGAAACAAAACATTTCTAGGTTGACTGCTTTCAGAAGCATTTATTTTAACTTTTTTAATATACTGTATAGGGTATAGTAGTATCATATGGGTAATAAAAAAGTTCTAATGAATTATCTCATCATCTTTATAATCCCAGGATTTCACACACTGACAGCAACTCTGAGATATATTGACCTAATTACTTCCTCTGTGCCGGGGCACTTTGATCTCACATCCAATTACAACACGCACACTTTTTTTTATAAAAACATCAACAGTCGTGGCCTTCAAGTTTCTCCAGCGCTGTAGGCAGCACCCCAGGACAGGCGAGGAAAGAGAGAAACTTCTTCCCCTCAGGAAACAGGATGTCCCAACTCATACCAGTGCCCTCAGTAGACTCAGACCCCCAAACAAAATAAAGTTTTTCCAAAACACAATATATGGCAATCGGAAGCTCAGAGGCCACACAAAGCTGT
This sequence comes from Maccullochella peelii, assembly GCA_002120245.1. Classification (NCBI taxonomy): domain Eukaryota; kingdom Metazoa; phylum Chordata; class Actinopteri; order Centrarchiformes; family Percichthyidae; genus Maccullochella; species Maccullochella peelii. Next base: position 29,803 of record LKNJ01000246.1, read on the forward strand.
TTCAACCTTTTGATCAACCCTTCATCTACGTCTTTATATCTTTTCAGAAGCAGAGCTGGATCCAAGTTAAACAGGCTTTCTGCAAACACATTCATACAATAAAGAGAGGGATTGTGCTTTGATAAAAAAAATAATAATATGTACATTTTAAACATCTTGCTATCAGTCTGACAATCAGACTTAGCCTGTACCTCATTCTTGCTGGTGTCCATCTTTCTTTGTATGTACTAATAAGACAGAGAAGTGGAATCTATCTCCATTGTTTGTGGTACAAAATGTGTATTCAAGTTATGTTTAACCTTAAATATTTTGCATTAAATTCATAAAGCACTCTTGCATGGTTACATTTTTTTTTGCATAATCATATTAGACATTTAACACGTGATTAAGAGAGTTTATCAGAAAAGATTCATTACTGTTAGTAAGGGACTGTATGTCAATTATTTGGGTTATTAATACTTTCTTTGGTACCTCCTCTTGACTGCAGTACCCTCTCCCCAATATCTCAAAACAATATGACAATCATCATAAAATGATGACAATACAGCCACTACAGCCCTGAGCAAAAAGAAAAAATACATAACCCTCCCCCTTTTCTGACTCCTCGTCGCTCCCTAACAACTTTCATACAGTCCCTAAGTGGTCAGTATGCTATTTCACAGACATCTAGGAACTAATGATTAGATACTGGCTCAGTCCTCAAGTAACCTATCATTCTATTTTTATTGTCTATCATATAATGCTTGGCACAGAGTTATTGGGTAAAACTTTACTTTAAATATTTAGTGTTTATAAGCAGTAAACAAACAGTTAATAAACAATTTATAACACACTATAATGCAGTTGTTTGCAGCTATAAGGACATTTTAAGTGCTTATCAATGTCAGGAAACCTATAACTTCTCATATAAAGACATCTTTTATAATATAAAGTTGTTGACAAATACATTAATAGACACTTAACACTTATATCTCCTCACAACTACATTATAGTGTGTTATAAACCACTTGTTGTTTATGTACTACTTACAAATGCTAAATAGCAAGGAACTACTTATGTTAGCTATTCATTAATTAATAAACACTGAGTTTCTGAGTAGTTCCTGCCTTGTTCATTGGTTGCTACTCAGGATTGTTAGGTGTTACCTCAAATAATGGATTTGAGATCATACATACACTAAATTTGAAGGTGGATGAAGTAAATCAGTTATTTAGTTATATCCAGCAGCAGTCTGAGCAGGCAGGACCCACAACAGGTCCCCCTGGCCTCCAAGGCCATATGATCCTTCTGCCCACGGTGGAATAAGATCAGGCCTTTCATTTCCTCCCTGCTCTGCACTCTGTGGTGCAGATGCCTGGTTCCTTTTGCCCGTGTGGAGATCTGAGTGTGGCTCACAGCAAGCAGATCCTAATCCACAGCGACGGGGACCTCTCCCTGTCTGTTGTCTTTACAGATTTGCCTCTTGCTCTGTTTTCAGCATCAGGGGGGAAACATTTTCCATTAGTGGGGAAAGAACATGAATGGTAGCTTTGTTGGTTGGTCTTCATGTTGGTTTGGTCAGGTCTATGAGTTCCCCCCACGACCACCACCACTGCATACACCCAAAACTCACTGCCATTATCATTATCCCTCTCTTACTATGTTGTCTTGATTTGTTCTCTCCATACAATAAATCTCTTTCTGTTTGTTTCTCTTTTTTGATCACAGGAAGTAAGAAGTACAGGACAGGATTGCTGGTGGAGCTTTGATCCAGATGGGGCTGTCTGAGAGCATGAGTAAGACCCAAGAGCCAGAGCTCAACAAAGGATGCTCAGTGCTGTGGGCCTGACCAACTTTATTTGATGAAGGAAAGGAAAGAGTGTCTGTTTTCATCTCCCATATTTCAACTTCAGCACATTCTTTACCAGGAAACTCCCACTTGATTTCGCTCAGCTCAAGCTGATTTCTAATCACATTTAATTAAAGGGATTCAATATAAATGCAGAGTATATATATACAATCTCCCAAATTACCCCAAACACCTCAGTAGCTAAAGCTTTTTCCACAGATATTAATAAATGTGCCTTGGCTAATTGTTTGCCACTTTGGTCCAGACTGAAATATCTCAACAACTATTGACAGGATGAATTATGATAACTTACCTACTGCCACATAAGGCTACTTTGGTTTATGACCAAATACCCGAAAAATGCGTTAGCATTTAGCTCAAAGCAAGCCTCACAGAGCTGCTAGCTATAGACTTTTAATCTTGTTTTATTTTCAGAGCAATTAATACATATTCCATATCATCATAATACATAGGTTCTTTTTGGCTTGCAAACCATTAAAATAAAGTATTGCTTACTTGGGACTCCTCATTGCAAGTTGCATATATTTTTAAGTTATGGCAAATAAAAAAGATTGACCATCCCAATATAATGTGTTTCTGTCTCAATTCAAAAAAGCAATTCACATGTATTTGTTGCTTTAATAAACTAACTTGCCAGAGACCTGGGGATACCGCAACAAAACCTTCAAATGTTGATATTAAAGGAATAGTTCAACAGTCACTTCCCAGAGTCTTGTTACCATGACGTTGCCAGGCAACCAGCGGAGACTCCAGGAAGTTACGATCGTCTGAAATAGTCTGTCACACAACCCTGTGTAAAACCACAACGTGACGTTTTTACACTTCTGTCTTTGTATTTATTAAACAAATGGGTTATAACATGTTAATCAGTGAGATTTTTTTTGTTTTGGACAGAGCCAGGCTAACTGTTTCTGCCTCTTTCCAGTCTTTACGCTAAGCTAAGCTAACCAGCTGCTGGCTCTAGCTTCAAATTTACCATACAAACATGAGAGTGGTATCAATATTCTCACCTAACTCTCTGCAAGAAAGTAAATTAACTTATTTCTCAAAATGTCAAGAAGAAAATGTTAAGTACAGATGATTCAATCCCCCTAAAAAAAGCACATTTGAGGACATAGATTGAACTTGTTCTAAAAAAGAAAGAAAAGATTACGAGGAGCCAATCACTCTGATGCAACAGGACAAAAAAGAAACAGATGTCTAACAAATCATTCCACACCAACTATACCTAAGTGGCTTTGTAACAATATCAGTGGTCAGAGAGGTCACTAAGGCCGACCCCTGTTTGTGGGAGGGCCGGTGGTATCCAGGGATATTTCTTGAAGAAGCACGACGGATGCAGAGAGAGGTTAGAGGGACACAAACAGAGCTGAGGGTCAGTTTGTTTGGGATTCTTGAGAGGAGATAGCAGTTCACAAAGCCTTTCTAATGGGAACCAGCTGACTGCTAATAAAGCCATAACCAGGCTGTGGCTATTTGCTTTTGTTGTGGACCTTTAAAGGGGGGCTTCTGTTTATTGTGCTTTATTCTCCCAAGCCCCTCAAAAGGAGGCAAGAGATATTTATACAGGGTTGAGTTTACTTTGAGCCCACTGGACTTTATCAAGCTACTCTATGAGTTTTCCCAGAGTGAGAGATTTGCTGATACACCATAAAGTGAAAGCAGACAGATCTTCTTGATTTGCTGACCTTGTTCTACACTTTGAGTTCTGATTTTTTTCTTTGGATGATGTCTTTCAAGAAGTACTTTTACTGCATATTGAATTTGTTAGTGCAGGAGCACAGGTACACCTAGCTAAACTGTATTGTGTTATACTGACAGGTGTTTATATTAATTTGTCCAACCCATTTACATCAGTGAGGGTGGGCTAAATAACAGAAACACTTCTCTGCATAATGCAATACAGTTCAGCACCATGAACTGCAGCCTCTAAAATGATCACAAAATTGAATCAACACCTCTCTGAAACAGATTCAACAAAAACTGAACATTATAACTTTTATGAAGGTTGAATTTATTGCAGGACTGTTGTATTAGACAGCATGAGTTTTAGCTAGGCATACCTAATAAACTGGCATACACTTACCATGTTCACCATCCAAGTTAGCATGCTAGCATTAGCTAATTAGCACTAAACACAAAGAACAGTACAGCTGAGGTGGACTGGTCTTAAACCAAAGTGTTGGTCAAATTAAAACCCCAATGATGGCACTAAATGAAAAGTCAGTGAATCACCAAAGTTATTTCAATTAATTCTGAGTGGGGCATAAATGTCTGTACTAAATTTTATGGCAATCCATCCAATAGTTGATGAGATACGGACTGACCAACAGACTGACCAACATTGCCATCCATAGAGCTGCTAGCATGGCTAATAAAAATAAATACAACACTGTGAAAGTACAGTAGTCCTAAATTCTGCTGTTTGCGCCACAAGAAATATGAACAGGGGATTTGTGGACTGACTGATATTCTAATAATGGGTAGGAGAGAATATGATTATATTTGCTCCCTGTAGGCTCCGTCCCCCTTTCTGAATTACGGGATATGTCTGGTTTCCTGTTTAAGAATTTTTCTGCTGTTCGTCCAAAATCAACACGGAGATTGTGCTCAGTTTATGCAGAGAGGCAACAGATAAAGGAGAATTTGTTTCCTCTCTCAAGCTCCATGTCTTTTATTTTTGCTCCAAAGAGAAACAAGAGTGTTTTGTTTTGGCTGAGCTTCTGTTGTGCTGTGGAGCATGTTGCTATTCCTTTCAGAAAACACTTGATTCATTTTTTGGAAATGACCCAAGATGCTGTAGGTGTTGAACTGGAATGGGTGAAAGTTTTCTCTAAATAAAACACATCATATGTAAGACTTTGTAAAGGCTTCTAATCATTGCCCAGACAGCATCACACAGACTCAAACAGACATGATTAAAGTACTAAATTCCTCAATTTCTCAGATGAACATTAGTACTCTCTGGCAAATTTTCATGCCAATGAATTGAACTGAATTGAAATAGTACTCAAATCACAAATACAATAGAGGTCAAACATGGGTCGGGATCAGTTACATATGATCACCTACATGATTTTGGAGCTAGGTTGCGCTATAATCTACACTACTCACAATACATATTTACAGTATAACTAATTGTTCACTGTAAAAAAACACATGATGCAAATAGTCTTGTCTAGTGTATGTCTGGGAACGTAACTAACGGCTATATAGTGATTTGAATGGAATGAATGATGATGAACATTAAACAAGGCTGTACAAGTCTGATTTTCTAGTCTTGAATATGAGAGGAGGAGCTGTTTTTTCCTCCCCATTCAACTGTTTGTGTACATATACATTTCCGTCTGCTGATTACAATTGCAGTCAGTAATGTGTGTGTAATGACTCCCTCGCCCCTAATAAACATCTCCATACAATGAGCTTTTTAGTTTACAGAAGGCCTTTGTCATCAAGGGTGGACATCATTTGATTTTACCATTTTCTGTGGTACACTATGTGAAAAACACAGAATTCAGCAATATTCTGTTTGACTTTTCTATTATGAAGAGCAAGAATATTCTGTATAACTTGCCATCTAAATCAAACAGAGATGCATGTTAGTGTTCCCCTTCTATATCATATCAACTCTATACATTAATTTCTGTCTATGTTACCTGCAACATATTGTCTTCACTTTCCCATGTTTTAACGTATACAAAGTTAGTCACATACTATTAAAAGACTAGCATACAGACCAGCAAACAAAAACTTTATGACAAATTTGTTCAAACTTTATCATGGTTTTAGGAGCCACATCACTGCAGTTAAGGCTCTCTGAAAACAGTCTAACAATAAGCTGTATACTGTAAAAATAGTGTTGGCAAGCTGTGACTTTACTTTATATCACAAATGTCACAAAGAACATGTCTCAAATGCAAGATTACATAACTACATATTTTTGATTTATGAAAGAATAGTGCAGATCACAAAAGGATGAAGCACACAAGGATGAAGGAGGAGACCACTGAAAATGAGACTCACATAGGTATAATTTAATCAACAGAGTTTTAAGTCCCATGTGCAAAGGAACAGCATGAGAAGGATGGCAAAAAAAAAGAGGATAAAAGAGGAGACTCGGACAGGTGTAAAATTGAAACAGATGAGCAGAGGAGAATTTAACTTTATTTCCTGCTTTTTTGTTGCAATGATACTTGCAATGAAGTCAAACCTTTACAAGTATTATAACTATACTCATACAATATTGGAAAAAAGGACTGATTGCTACTGAGCTGGATGTGGACTTTGCACATGGGATGAATACTCGCTAGCTGCCAGGAAAGTTGATCTTACCCATGCCACTCTCAAACAATCTACAGATGGGTAGTTTGGAGGGAAGCAGAATGAATGATTCCTGGCACCTACTTATAATTTAATTTCTCATAATTTTTTCTGGGCTTCAAAGTACAGCCAATCTGGGGTTATTCTTTGGCAGGCTGATAATTAAACTGACAAGCCAAGAACTGGGGGATGAAAAAAAAGAAAACAAGGTTTGGAATTAAACAAGGAAATTAATTTGATCGTTTCAGCAAATGTGTGGAGAGATTTGTGGATGTAATACTGTGGTGGCAGCAGAGTCCCTCGCTGCAGTATACTGCACAAGCAGGGATCCCTGCTTCTCCGTTTCCTTTGGGAGCCTTTCAAAGCTACACTCTCCTCAGTGCTGGAAATTAAAAACAGAGAGTCATTGCTTCACATAGCTACTTTGGGCTGATTGATGTTGTAGTTATCATAAAGGGAGTCCCGTGAGAAACACAGACCCTTACTATATTATACCTGTGAGCTGTAACCCTCCCTCCTCTATCATTCCTGTTCATATATAACACCTAAGGAAATTTTGTGCAGTGACTGGCTTCTCTTTCGTTTCACTGTAAGTCATTCTTGGAAAAGTAGGCATTTCAGACTACTTCTAGCGCATCAGACCGTTGGATAAATCAGTACCTTGTCTTGCCCAGTATTGACACAGGCCTGTTCTCTGCTGCTTGAAATCATTCACTGTCTGTATGAGGTGAATACTTCACAATCCAGACTTTTACCGACCTGGGCACTGCATAGATGACCAAAGGATCCCACAAGCAGGACGTATATAGAGGCCTCTCTGTAGAGAGTGGCAGAAAAATGTGCACAAGGTTCAAAAGTTGTTTTCATAATAACGAAGGATTTATATAAAACATTGGATAAGCCATACCCATTTGGCTAGGATATATGAAGGTCTATAAGCTGTACGGAGATTAAACATTTAAAAATATGCTATGAATTTAGCCTGTTCATTAAGTGTACTTCCAATCTAAAAAATAAAAGCTCAGATATGATACCTGATTGCCTGACCTTCACACGTGGTCACGGCTTCTTGATCAGTGCTTCTATTCTCAGACTTTTTAGGCAGGATGTTTCGTTATGAAACCCCACAATCTAGACAGCAGAAAGTAATTGTCCAGACGTGGAGAGTTCAGTGGGTCGCAGACAGCCAAAGTCTAATTGGTATAACAAGACTCTGCCAGTCTGAGACGCAATCACAGAAATAATGCTGTTTTTATTCTGTGCAGACCACAAAACTAATTGATGCATTTTTGTGATTGCTCGGTAGTCACATTACGTGTATAATTAAGACGTTGCTCCCAGAGCTGCATATTGCGCACTTTAAGCCCAAGTGCTGCACAGTGGTTAGGCACAACTGTATCTGTAATCTGTGTAAAATTCCTGTGGAGACAGTTTCACCACACCTCAAATAATTTGACAGAGAAATTAGCTCTGTGTGAAGTCAGGAGTATGAATATAACACTTTAACAGTCTATGAGATAAAAGTGGAGGAAAAACTGAAACAAGTATGAGGCAAGGAGTATGAGACAGAGTCAAACAAAGAAAAAGTGGGTAAAAATAATTTTTAATTGAATTGACTGTTCGCTTACCTCCTGCCCTGAACAGTGATTGTCCAATCATAGCCTTGCAATCTTAGCATTTCTCTACATGTTGAAGAGGCTTGGGGCTGTAGTAAAAGCAAGGAGGATGGTTTCTCTTTTTTTTAGCCTTTCCAAAACCAAACACACGATTGTAAGGAAAGATTAAAACAGTTGTCATTTCAGTTAAAAAAATCGACAGTCGCAGACTAGAAATGAGAACCTTACTTTTATCTACCTCTGTCTGAAATCAGGGACAGGTTTAAAAAATGTCAAAGAATTTTGAGTGTTAAATCTGCCTCCGTTAGCATTGTAAACTGCATATGTGATGTGCAAGAACGAAAAGCTTTCCAGACACGAGATACAGTATATTCTTGGTATCTTAGTTCTTGGTTATTTCAGCAGCTGTACTTTGCTACTCAACAAATGTTGTCTCTCTGTTTCCGTAGGCCTTTGCTTTGTTAATTCCAATGTCAAGTAAAAAAAAAAGGGTATAATGGTCCTGCTAATGGAGCGAATCTCATAAAAATGTTGTACATTTATGTGAGAGAAAGCAGTATTAAGACTGCAGCCAAGGATGGTTTATTTCCCTAGCTGGAACTGAGGCTCTCACCAAACATTTGCTGTACTGAACTCATCTGTTTGGTGGAGCAATCAGAGCATCTAGGGTAAGCCACATTTCATCCCAGCCATCAGAGTTTGTGCAGTGTCAGAAAATACCTCTGCTCCAGAGCTGAGTTTACCTGTGGAAACATCATAAACAGAGGGACTTTTTAAATCCTAACTTCCTGGCCTGCTCAAAGAAAATAGAACTGCCAGAGAGGGAATTTGACTTTCTACTCCCACAATAAACCTGCAGTTGGATAAAGTTTCCAGAGTGGGGGGTAGAATCATCACAACTGGCACCCTAACAAACTTCATCAGCTTCTTTACTTTCCCTCACTGTTTGGAACCAAAACATGGGGAGGATATGTATGTCATCCCTCCAGTCAAACACTCCCACCCCTACCTCCTCCTCCTCCCTCCGAGGACACATGAAAATGACCCAACTGAAACCAAATATGGGTTCAGCAGCACTGACATGCCCTTTTCTGAGAGGACAATTGTACATATCTATTAGAAAAGCATATGGAAAATGTCTGAAAAAACTCAAATGTCCACATCTGAAGTTGACATAACCTTACATGTCCATCAACACCAGATATCATGATTAATCACTCAGACAGAAGTTCTAATTGTTCTGCTAATCAGTCATTCATATGGCTACCCAATATGTCAGGTAGGCTGCTACTGAAAAAGTAAACCAGTTATTTGTTCTACAGCCTCCGGAGAAGTCAATCAGATAATCAAACAATTGATTGACTAGGCTTCACTGAGCATTTAGTCAACTAGGCAGTCAATAAAGCAAGCATGAAGAGCAACATATCCAGGAAGCAGTGCCCATTTTGGCATTTTCTCCATCGATCTTAGATTGGAGATCTTGACAGAAAAAGGATCTTTATTTCTATCAATACAGCCTGAGTGATTTATCCCGATTCCTACGTTAGATCTTAGAAAAAGTTACCAGCACAGTGGGGAAAAAAGCTGCACATATTTGTTGTAGACATTAACAACAATCTTAATAACAAGACATATTCTTTAATAGATAGTTCCATTTCATGAGCATCTATCTAAATCATGAGCTAACACAATGCAAAAGGTAAATGAGTGGTTTACCTACAGTCAGCAGACACTGCATGATTGGTTATTTCTGTGTGCCTAATCTTATTCATATTAAATGTTTTAAATCCTATTACCTATGTAAACTTTGTTACATGGGATCTAGAAAGGTACTATATAAATACACTTTACTTACTTGCTTACTCATAGATTGGCTTGTCACTGTCAATTGAGTATTTGGTAAAAAGAAATGTATATTTTCAAGTAACACGGTTTTGTATAAATAAAACAACAATGATAAGACAATTTTCTCTGCCTTTTTGACGTATTAAATAATTTCTTTCTGGCCTCTGATCCTTAACTCCAGTGTTGTGTCAAAACTCAGCCCCCTTTTTCTAATCACTGGCTGCTCTTCTCTCTGATCTCTTCTGCCTGTTTTCATGTGAATTACTGGAAAAGTCCCCATCTGACTCACCACAGGTGAACGGAGCAGCCATTCAACCCATTTCTGAAGTTATTCACTGGGCGGCTGCCACTGGCCGATTAGACCACGCTGATCTACCAACCTAATCCACTGAGGGGGGTCCGTGCTGGAGCTTTGAAACTTACTGTACCTGCACAGTAAGGTGCTAAACATTTTGAGGTGCAATGATGATTTTAAAATAAAGCAAATAAATGTGGTGGTACAGTGGTAGATGAATATGCCATGAAAATGACATGCAATAATCCACTACTGTATTATTCCCTTTCTCGACACTTCTTATGGTATATTTTCACCACAATAGTACTGTCCATCAGAAACACTACATCAGTCCATCAAAGGAAAAAGAAGCAACTAAAAACCGCAGATCTCTCCATCAAGACTTAAATTCCCTTTTGTGTGAGTCCATAAATCCATTATTCTGGAATAAACCCTTTAAAACAGATAATAATGCCAGCACTGCCATTCTAGATACCTCTAAGTTGTTTGGCAAGAATGTTTAATTCCTGATTCATTTTGTTTAATGGTGCACTATAATCAGCTTAGAGGATTGCTGCTCTTTTGCTGAAAAGGTTGACACGCATTTCTTCCACAAGGGGGCCGTTTAATCTGAGGCTTTGCAATGTTACACTGTACAGTACACTGAATATTGGTCCTGTTTATGAATGCATGTTTTCTGGTTCAACACACACATACACACACACACACACACACACACACACACACACACACAGCGTTGCACATAGTCCCTCTTCAGGTGGCTATGAATTGCACTCTCACACATTCACGCACAGCATGATCATCCCCCACAGTATACCAATATATAATACTATGTTTCACTATTTCCAGCTCTCACAAACACCTCTCTGTGTAAAAGATTCATATTCACGGACACACATCGTGACCACAAGACAAATATGCTAAGATTTGTTTGCTTTTCTTTTTATCTATTTAAGAGTTATCACCGCCATATGTACAGCATATTAACTCTGGCCCGTCCAGAACACTGTTCTTTTGTCCGCCCATGCAGGTAGCCCTCTCTGTTGGCCCACTGACCTGCTTCCTGCATTCTCAAGCAGCCCTTATCATGGCCTAAAGTGTTTCTCCACTCAGCTGGAGGTGGACTGGATTACAGATACCTGCAGAGCTCAATTAAGGTGGCTCTCAACATTTTCTGGTGGCAGGAGAACCCATACTTTGTTAGCAAATATGAACTAAATCAGTATGTAGAGAGAGACTGAGAAACACGCATCACCATAGGACGGGAGGAAGTGAATGAGAAGGTGATATATTCTATGTGCACGTTAAAGTTTTTGATCACTAGTAGCATTAGGGAGCAATGTTTTTACACATAGGACCTGGTTTTGTTCATATTGTGAATGTGTGCAAGCAACGTGACACACTTTTCTCCCACCAGGTTTCAAGCTATTCCGCTGATTGACAGTTGGTGGCGGTAACGTGCAATGAAACGTAGCAATGTGTTAACAAAGATTCAAAAATTCCGCTTTGCAAATGTTCACTGAGGAAATGGAGTACACATACAGACAATGTGTTTCTGTGAGTAACACTGAATGTAAACATAACGTTGTTTGTTTACAAGACAACTCCACCGCCTTTAAATTCTTAAAGCTGCATGAAATGATATTCAACCCCTAGGGAGCAGAAAGACTGGCTATGTAGCAGCACACTGGTGTCTTTTTTTTTGTGGCTACCTGATCAAAGTCAAATAATCACTCACCTTATAGCTCTGGTTTTGGTCTTATCTGGTCTTTAGCTTGCTAGACGCTTGATGCTTTCTTCATGAGCCACCCATTTACTTTGGCTTTAAGCTTCACAGGTAGCATAACCTCGGCTTGCCTCAGACTGTTTGCTAAAAAATGTCTACCAGGGTTGGCAAAGGGGCTGGTGAGAGCCGTAAGACTTAATCACACAGGAAATGTCATGGAAAACCAAATCAATGAGGTAAAAGAGACTAAAAGCAGACAGAGTTGGGTCAGTTCTCAACGGGATCGATACAGCAAGTAAACTTTTCACATGTGATTCAATGTTAATGTTGATGGAACTTTAAGTGACAGTTTGTGTTGGTACTCATGTGGGTACACTTGTGCTAATCTATCTCTCTTTTCTTTTATCTATCTGTCATTTGTCAGCTTAAGTCCAGAAAAGACAGATTTAACAGAAACATAGCATTGTTGTTGAAAAAATGCATGAGAATAACTGGCTTGAATTAGTTTATTAAGAGGTTTTCCAAGGAGAAACACAAGTGGAATGCAGGAATGATGTAGCTGACCTCTACCACTCTACCACATCATATCAAGCTTGATGGATCTACTAAATGAAAGGAAGACTATTTAATATGTATTAGGTGGTGTTCCTGTTTGTCTGTCTTTTGAGATATGCAGAGAAGAAATTATACATGACAAAATCCACATGTGAATAACACCACAGCCTGAAATCAAATCCACTCATACTTTGGTTTCAGTGTCAAGTTTGCCATCCCCTAATTATTTTACATTTGATCAATAAATGAAACCATCAGTCCACTTACACATGTGTCACATGCAAAAAAGAAGAACTGTGCAGCTCTTACAGTAATGCAACAGTGTAGTCTGGTGAACATGTGGTGAAACTGAAGTCTCTAATCTCAACTGTTGTCAAATGTCAGCTGGACTATAAATCCAACCCCAAAGTGAAGATAAGGCAGTGGACATATGAAAATGAAGAATAGAAAACTGAAACAGTAATGACTATTATTACCAATCAGGTCAGCGTATGCTGTAATATAATTTAATGTGTGATTTGTCTACGGACTGAAGGATTCCACCTTCTTTTATTACTTCTGCAAAATGGAAACCATTCATGTCCTTCAGCAACTGATTTTGAAACAGATCTTGAATACTCTGTAATTTTTATGCATGATCCAACACCTAATTGCAAACTTGGATTATACAAAACTGGAAAACATTTGAATTACCAGTACTGACCTTACCTATCAGACACTTTTAATTTAAATGGCCTTATTTCATAACATGTACGTATGAAAGTGATGTGACTAACTTCATGTATTTACAGCTTTGCCTAGTATTTCCTGTTGTGAACTGGATAACATATAAAACCAATAATTACCCCTGAAATATTAGAATCATGTTTACTGTAGCTATAATTTTTTTCTGACCTTTCCCTAATTTGAGATTTCATGAGTCATATTTTAGGTGGTTATTTTTCAAAAATCTAAATGTATACAGTCACAGTCAAAGTGGGCTGCTCAATCAAAAGGCTCCCCTATCTGAGCCATCAAAAAACACCTTTAAGCTGCCCTCAGCAGGTCAGCCAACTGCAGAGTCCCAGTCTCCTTCTAGACCCCTGGAGCCTGCTCAGTGTGGGGGAGTCTGTAAACAAATATGTCATCACCTCTCTCTCTCTCTTTCTGTGTCTCTCTCTCTTTCCACAATCACTTACCTGACCTTCTTTCTCCTCCTTCCTTCACCCATTACTTGCCCAAATTCCACATTTCCTCCCTTGCTTATCACCCTTACTCACTCCTGTAGTAATCCAGCTCCTCCTTTCTTAATGTCACACCAGACATCACACGCCACAGTTACCTCCTACATCTTGTTTCTCTCGCTCATCTGTCCCTCATCCACCTTCAGTCCTTGCTGTGATCTCTACCTTAAAATCCATTTCTCCATCTTATCTAATGTCTTCTTCCTTTGCCCTCTGAATCCAGCTCTTATCCATTTGTGCCTCTGTCCTATAGCTAAATATCTCTTCTTACATGTCTCACAGGTGGAGCTTTTCCTTGCAGTCATAGAAGAAGTATTCAAGTCTTTTTTGACAGGCAGTAAAGGTAACAATACCACAATGTGCAAATACTCCATTACAGACAGAATGCCAGCAGAATGGCTCTTGTCAGTGTTAAATTATGATATATTATGTTATTGTATTATTATTATTTTTATTGATGCATTACTGAGTAAGCAGCATTTTAATGATGTAGCTAGTTTAGATGTAGCTAATACTAACTCCTTTATATACTGTGGGATAGTTTTATCTTTTAATGCATTTTATTTTATATGCTGATTACAGTATATGTTTCTAACCCTTTTATTAGAATGGAAATATTTAAGTAATGTACAAGTACCTAAAAAATCTGCTTAAGTACAGTAAGTAAATGTACTTAGTTATGCTCCATGTTACCTCCTTTTCATCTTTTTTCAGTTTTTCTTCCTCCCCCATACCTCCCATTTCTAACCCTTTCACTCACCACCCCCTGCCTCACCGACCCCATCCCTAACTTTCCCTTTCTTCACTTCTCTCCTCAACCCCTCCTCTTCTCCAGTCCTCCTCTTCTTATCCTCCCAAGATCTCACACCACACTCTCCACCACTTTCTCTCTCTCTCTCTATCCTATTTCTCTTTACTTTAGACCTCAGGCTTCATGTCTGCCTGAATATGCTTCCTGCCTTAACCTAAACCAACCTCCATCTGTCCCATAAAATTATTTTGATTTACATTATAACAACTCTATTTTTAAGCAGTTCGAGGAATATAAAATATGGTACAATTAATAATCTTTAAAAAGTGAGGCGAAGAATACATCAGATAACCCAAAAGGGCAGAACAGGTTGACTCTTTGCGTATTTTCATGCCAATCACTGCCATGACAGTCGTCTCCTTTAAATGGGTCGTCTCCTTCTTCTCTTTCTTCTCCTTCTCCTTCTTCTTCTCTCTACCTTCCCTAGCTATTACTCAATTCTCAACCCTTCCCTCCACTCCTGCCATCTCTCAGCATTCCTCAGGCTCGCCACACAGAGTCCCATTGTGTCAGTGGGTTAGGGAGTGAGCACACAGTCCAACCTCTCACCATGTGCTGCCGCTGGACTCACCTTAGGAGACCACAAACTACTGTACAGCCTTTTCACACACACACCTTGCCTCTTTCTGACTCCATTTCCTCCCTCGTTCCACCACCCTCCTCCATCTCCAATTCCACCATTCATTCCCCTTTCTTCCGCTTCACACTTCCACAGCTTTTGGAAATCAGCCACCAACAACAGACTTCAACCTCCTTTCTTTTTTTTTCAAACCAGTGTTTATAACCAAACAGCCCTGCTCAAAAAGGCTATTGATGAGACTCTGAGGGGTTTCAAAGCAAGAGAGCAAGCAGACCCTAAAGAGGAGGAGGAGGAGGGATGGAAGGAAGGAGGGATGAAGGGGCTGTATAATTTAAGGGGCCATGATCTCCTGTATAAAATACCTGAGGTCTCAGAGTACCAGAGACCTCCACCCTGTCCTGCCACTCAACCTACAGTAGGTTAGTGGTTCTTTAAACAGCACAGAAGCGGAAAAAGCCAAGTGAAGCAGGTTGATCCAGTTAAAGGCTGTATTGAAGAGAACCACAGTGGCTCAACAAGATTGTTTGAATTCAGTAACTTTGATGTGAATGTTGTGTAGCTTATAGCAGGCTCTATTGTCATTTGTATACCTTCGAAATATCACATCTAATCCTTACTTCTGATATAGTTTAACTTGGACGAAAAGACATTTGTGTGCCTCTAAAAATCCATTCAGTCCTGTTGTCAAAAAATAGTGAAACGGTAATAAGCAGCTTAACCATGAATTTCTTGATTACTCGTGGCATATTGCTTGTATAGAACCTATAAAACTGTTTTGACTGATTTTTTTGGCCACGGGTAAACATCAGTGACACATTATCGGCTTATAAAGTTAAGAAGGTTAACTTGTTAACAAACGATTTACACATCCAGCAGACATGGAGCAACATTAGCATTCATTTGGAGTCCTGTTTCTGGCCACCTGATGAATGTAAGTCAAATATTCACTCTCCTTTTAGCTCTGTTTTGGTCTCCACCAACTCCTGAGAAGTAATGTCTGGCCCTTTAGCTGCTAAATGCTCCACTACGTTCACCGGCTAGTTCCTAACTTTGTCTGTCTGTTGTTTGTTGCTGAGCAGGTAGTGTACAGTAGGTTTTTAGAGCTTTTTTTGTTGAAAACAGCTGTCTGCTGTGACTGGAAACAGTGGTGAAAGTGAACCAACCAGTAAAGCTGCAGGCTGTAAAAACCAAAACAATGAGCTGAAAGACACTATAAAACTCCATAGAGTTGAGGGGAACTGCAGAGTCGGGTTGATCACTATGAGTAACCTCTTTCACATACAAGTAGTAAAAATATTGATTATAGCTTTAAGTACAGTACTTAAGTAAATGTACTTAGTGTACTCTCCAACACTGGTAATCCGTGGTGTTCCTTATAAATAATAACACACCTAATCCTAACCTCTGACACCTCGTCAGCTTGGACTGAAAGACATTTGTCGGATTCTGAAAGTCACTTTTTATGAGACCACTAAGTCCATTCAGGCCAGTTGTTAAAAAATAACACTGATGAGCAGCTTTACAAAATTTCTTACATACATATTTAAATATAAAGATGAAGATTGTGTTGGTGATGATGGTAAGAGGATGATGACATTTATAAAGATGGCATGACTAGAACTATGTAATTTTGAGCTGCGGCTGCATAAATACCAAAATAATGAGGAATATTTTCAAAAGAGAAGCAGGATGGAGAGAAAACCAAACGAAGGCTAAAATGCAAAAGAACAATGGAATTAAAAAGGTGAATTGCAATTAAATGTGCAATTTACAGAATATCAGGAATATTCAAATCCCTTTAGGGTGACTACAAGGGAAAGTCTGTGTAAACTTTTTGTGATGTAAGAATTGACCCATTTCACCAGCCTCAAGGTTAATGAGTTCAATTGGACCCATTTGAGAGATTATCACGTGTGACTCAGAAACATAATTCTGAGAGTCCAGCAGTCTGAACAACAATGTTGTGTTCTTGCTACTAAAAAGCTTTATATACACGGAGCCACTTGTTTCTGTGTAGATTAAAAGAAGAGTATAGAGTTGGGCCTATATTACTGTGCTATTTCAGTCTCCAATTCCATGAAAAGGGCTCTAACCTACAATATACTCTATGTAATCATAATGAATGGCTCATGAACATCATATACGCACAGACAAATGCCACTGGCACACACACAAGCTGAGGCACAATGTCTAACTCCACACACATGTACACTTTGCACACTCAGTCCGAGTCTGAGAGTTCCGCATTCCTGAGAGGCTTAGATGCCGGCTGAAAAGAATGAGCAGCCACACAGAGGGATCTCCTCACGAGACAGAGAGCCATGTGGCCTGCTTTCAGCCAGATTATAGAGTCGGCCAGAGCACTCACCGTGACCTGAGGAATGGAAAGACAGAGCAAAGAGACAAATACACTAGTATCACTTTACAAAACAGGCAGATTAGTGTGAGCTGTTACAGTATGTTGTTATGATCATTTACTTCTGCAGGGTGACGCTTACTGTATTTTGTGCTGAGAGTTTGAGATAGAGGGAGAGATGTATTTTAATTCAGTTATTTTAGCAGCATGGCCAAATATCCAAACTAAACAAATACGAGGGCATTATACTAAATGTTTGAAATATGTGTTAAAACTTTTACTGAGACATTTTTATAAAAGCACTTGCATTTTGCTTCAGGCTCATGTCCCCACCGAGTTCTCATAACAGACAGGGAGCTTCAGTTTTCTGAAATCTATTTGTTTGGCCCTGAAGTTAAAACCTGCTGTCTCCATCACTCTCAAAATGAACCTCTGGTTATTGTATGAGTATTGATATGTATATAAAGAGATTAGTACCAGTAGAGAGGGTATTTGGACAAACTGTAATTTTTCATGCTCACATTGTACCATTGATTTGAAAGTGTCTTTGATGCATGAATGATATTACAAGTTGAATTTTGTAAGGCATGATTTATCTACTGAAATAGTAACAGCTGATACCCAACTTGGCCTTGGCATGTTGAGACAGTTTTAACTTGATTTTCTTTACCATAAAACAAGATAAATAAATTTTAAAAAGTTCCTTTCTTCATAGCTGGCTAACTGAATAGAAAGGCAGGGCCATAGACCAAGAGGCTTACCAAGAGGTTTGTAAAGGGATGAAGTGAAGCATGGATTTTGATTTACTGTTCAGCTTCATCATTAAAGGGGAAGAAACCTGGGTGGAACTGGGGTTAGTTGAACAAGTGGTAACCACGACAACTGACTCTGATTGGCTGACACACTTATAAATCAAGGAAACACACTGCAAAACATACTTTCAATCTTCAATTTTCTTTGTGGAACAAAACAGCCACCAAGACAAAAATGTCCACCAAAACACATATTAGAAGAAGTAAAATTAGCTATTGAGATGCTATAGAGAGAAGTTATCCAACGACTTCATCAGTCTTTTCTTAGAGCCACCACTGGAGTGACCATCAGAGGAACTGCAGATTATTGTAATGTCCTTCTGCATTGGCTTCACCACTTAGCCATGGTGGTTGCTTCTTGGACCACACATGCCAGCTTGAACATGTCCTTTGTCCATAAAGTGCATTCTGGGAAGCTGAATCTGCATTATAAATTGGAAGAGATGAAACTGTAGTGAAAATATCAATTTTCAATTTTCAATATCAATTATGTTCTGCAACAATTTCATCCATTGCTTTCAGTTTCAAATTGTGCCATATTGAAAGAATGTGTGTAAGCAAACAACTGTTCCACGTTGCATGCACTATATATGACATTTATACCCCATTTACACCTGGCATTAAAATGCGATCTGGATAAGGAAAAATACATAAACTATCTTCATGGCTTACTGCCTCTTGCACCTATTTGCAACCTCAATTTCATTTGCATTTTGACAGAGCAGGAAAGAAGAAATACTGTTTCCATAAATTAGGAATGATTTCACTGTAAAACTCTTGAATGACAAGAAGACAAATTAACACTAACCCTGCTGGTAATCCCAGAGTTTAAGGTATTTCAGTCAGCTAAGTTTGTTCTACTTGACACGTAATAAAATGTATAAAGGCTTTAGCAGCAGGAAATATGCTAGAATGTGTGTATATACATAGGACCACAATTTTCTATGTTTCAATGTACAGGTGTCTGTGTTTGCATCTATATTTACATTTTTGTCAGTGTCACTGCAGGAAGTTTAACATTTGACCCTGTGGTGACTCTATTTTTACAGCCTCCTCCTCTGTTAGCCTCTGACTGATGACTATTGGTCACCTGTCACTGCAAGCAATTAGTAACCATGGGCGATGAGCTACAACAACCTAAATCAACTGATGCACCAGTGGGGGATCCTTATTGGTTTAAGGTCTGGGGATCAAGCAAATATTTTAAATATCACTTCCAAAAGACTGAATAATCCATGGTATATTGAAAGAGATGGGAAACCTTTAATACTCTACAATCTGTGGGGGAAAACAGACTGATACTGACACCACAGCTGTAGTGTAAATCTTAAACACATCTATTAACCTTATTTTTAGCTCAAGAATCCATTTGAACCATAACATCAGGGGAAGAATTAAAAATCTAAAGTTAGAAATCTAGCTTTTGGTCCTCTGTACCAGTAAAACTTGGAAGGTGCTGGAGAACATCCATCCATCAATAGGGTTGACAACATGATGACAGCACTTCTCTGCAGAAACATAAAGTGTATAAGAGAACTGCATGGCTGGACTCATGTAACAAGAGTCCTTGTCCAAGAGGGCACAAAGCTGAGGAAAGAGCCGAGGATCTCATTCGAGTGTGAGGAATGTACATGTTTGGGAACGGTCTGGTGTCTCGTATGTGTGAGTGTGTGTCTTTGTCTGTGTGATACTGCCTTCCTGTATGACTAAGCATATGTTTGTGTGTGTCTGTGTTTGTGAACGTGCACATGGATGCGTGAGAGTGGGTGGGGGTCAGCATTGTGACAGTGCTGGCTTTTATTGATACAGCTGGGGCGAGAGAGTTGCAAATGTCAGAACTGCAACAGGCCAGTGTCCAAAGGATTTCCACCACAAAATGTACCGCAGGGCTCCATCCTGCACAAACACCCTCTGTGGCAGAACTGGCCATTGGTGTGAAATATGTGTGAACCATAGCCTGAGCACAGATGAATACAAACAGCATTTAAATTTCCTAGGGGTTGTGTTTCTAGCATCATAAAATCGATAATTAAATAGAGTACTTTATTAATCCCAATGGGAATTAATAAAGTTACACATCACAAAACACACAAAACGAAGAGGTAGATAAGAAAATAGAATAATAAAAACATAAAATATGGAAATATTGACTTGAAACTGAACTAAAACTGAAAACTAGGACCTAAAACACTACAATTCTCCAGCTCTTAAAATATACAATGATGCCTGGTAATATTATGAATGTGGTTAGTGTAAGTCTAGTATACTTTGTATTGTCTTGCATTGGCTACTTCATTAGAATTGCATAGATTAGTAGAGTATTGAGAATAACTACGCAGTGAATCTACACACGGTTAAGTACAGGTATGTAATATACTGTAGTGATTGTATGTACAGGTAATAAACAGGTAAGTATACTACAGAGGTCGACAGTAAGATGTTGGATAATAATTTTAAAAAATTCAGTCCATGTTAAACACTTTGACCGTTGAACTGAAAAGACAATTTTCTTGGGGGATTGTCTGAGGTCAAGCCTGAACTGATCAGCAAACTGGTATCGCTTTGAGGAACTTTTCGCCATTTTTTTCTACTCATCGATCCCTTTTCCTTTGTCATTTCTCTTCAGACCTGCAGGGGCACAGCAGCTGAGCTGACAGCAGCCGACTGTTTAGTGCTTGAGCCAGAGTGTACTAAGAGAGTGATTCCAGATGGAAGCCAGGATGAGCTGAGGTGGGGAGATCCTTCACAGCTTTTCAAAGGGCATGACAGCTCAGACTTGGAGAGCTGTGAAGCTCTGTTGCCTAGTCAGTTTTGGGTGGGTGTGTAGAAGGTGTGCAAGAAGGAAAGAAAGAAGGAGAGAAACAAATAGAAAGATGGGCAGAGACAAAGAGTGAAAGAAAAAAGTGCCTGGGGAATAAACTAGAGTTTGTTTACTGATCACAAAACCCTTT
Source organism: Maccullochella peelii (assembly GCA_002120245.1). Taxonomy (NCBI): domain Eukaryota; kingdom Metazoa; phylum Chordata; class Actinopteri; order Centrarchiformes; family Percichthyidae; genus Maccullochella; species Maccullochella peelii. Next base: position 50,742 of record LKNJ01000246.1, read on the forward strand.
CAGCCAATCCAGTGCAGCGACACTAAGGATGTCCCACAAGGACAGACAGTAACCACAACTCTTCTGTTTTTCATTAACACTCGAGGTTACCTTTTTTCTGTGTCTCTAACACAGTCCAGCTTGAGGCACTGGGAATGGGTTCATCTTTCCAGCACACAGGCACAGCGCTCAATGTGTCTTTGTTTTCCAGAGGAGAACTGTCTTCCTTTTCTTTTTTGGCCTGAAGCTGCAACCGTGCAGTTAAATGTGGAACATTCCTCTTACAGCAGCAGACACTATTTGCCCTGCGATTATGCAACTGTATTGTACTCCACAACACAGCTGAGGGTTAAAATAATCAATTTCTATCAGCATTTCTGATTAATACTGTTTAATACTGTACTGCAAATAAATGTGATGATTTATATATGATGCCAGCAAATAAATCGAAACATATTCCTTTTTAAAAAAAAAACTTTTACCAATATACTATGGGTAGACTTTTCATATACTGTATTTAAAGGAATAGTAAGTAGTTAGTTTGGGAAATACACTTAGGCCTATTTGCTTTTTCGCTGAGAGTTAGATGAGAAGATTGATACCACTTTCATATCTGTGGGATAAATATGAAAATATAGCCAGAAGCTGGTTAACGTAGCTTAGCATAAAGACCGGAAAACGCTAGCCATGCTCCCTCCAAAGGTAATAAAATCCACCTATCTGCACCTCTAAACCTCATTAATTCACACATTACTGTCACTGTGAGGTTGCCAGGCAACCAAGACTCCAGAAGGTTACTGCCCCATGAAGGGCACATAACTCCCCTTAAAATCACAACTTGCAGTTTTTACACTTCTGGTTTGTACAAAGATTAAACAAACTAGATAAGGTGTTAATTTGAGATCTTCATAGGTGCTGGTAGAAAGATTGTTTTTTAAGCTTTGGACAGAGCCAGGCTAGCTGTTTCCCCCTGTTTCAAGTCTTTGTGCTAAGCTAAGCTAACTGGCTGCTGGTGGTAGCTTCATATTTATCGTACAAATGTGAGTGCTATCAATCTTCTCATCTAACCCTCTGCGAGAAAGTGAATTGTGAAGTGTATTCCCCAAAATGTCAAACTATTCCTTTACTGTAATGCCCACATTTTGTAGTCTCTGTTTTAGCTTTTTCTTTAATTGACTTAAATTATTTTGGAATTCCTTTTCTTGCCAAAACTTAGTTTTTCATGTAAAATTGGCATGTACATGATTGCACCACGAGCCAGAGACAAAGTTGTCTCCACAACCGTCCCATTTAACAGAGCACTGAATGACTGGCATTGACTAAATACACAACCCCTGAAATGTAACTTAGCGGATAAAAAACAGCCGCTCTTTGACTTAATGGCATGTTTTCGGTCAAAAGTTTGTTATCTGAAGCGCTGGCGTGCTTTAACCCCACTATTACCCCACTAAAAAGGGGATTCTGTGATTGGTGGATTACCCGACCTACTGTTGGCTCTGCCGCATGACCCTGTTATCAAAATATACAAGAATACTTGCCTCATTCAAAGGCTGGTGTACCAGGGACTGTGGAGCTTTTTATAGGCCCCCTGTCCAATAAAGTTTGGTGAACACTAAAAAGAGAGTAGCCATTTATATGTATACAGTATATGTGTGTGTGCATTTGTGTGTATGGGCTTGCATCAGAGTGAGTGTGTGCGAGACAGTGAAAGAGAGACAGATGAAGAGAGAGGGTGGGAGCACTGTCTGAATCTGTGTGTATACGTGTATACTGTATGTTCACTGCAACCTGACACCAGTTAATCTGACTGACTGCCTTATAATTATTACCAAATGTAGGTGGGGTAAGTTAGAGCTTGGGTTGCTGTGACTTCCTGTCATTTGAAGGGTAATTTTCTGGTTAAAGAGGTGGAGGTCTCACTTTGATATTTTTCTTTTTCATCGCCATAATTTATGGCTTCAGAAAGATGCACAGCACTGAGATTTATCTAGAGTCCGGGGGTAAAATATGAGGCAGAAGAAGGATCCATACAGAATTTTTTTACTCCTTGATTCTGAGCTTCTTTGAGTGACCCTATCAAGAGTTTATCACTGCAGCTTGTCAAAGGTGTGGAGGTCCACCATCGGTCAGGGGCGCACAGCTTGCTCAAGTCTGCTTATGCAGCTGTTGCTCTAAAAAGGAGGGGAGGGACCAGGCCTAGTTTCTCCGGGGGTTCCTGAGGGCAAGAATGTGGACGGGAGAAAGGGAGCACGATCATACAGTGATGCTGAGTTCTGCACAAAACTGCAGCAGCTGCCTTTTCTGTTTCTGCCTGGAAACTTCCGACAACAGAGTCTGAAACCCTCTTTCCGACAACTGAATCGGGAGGTGCTGTGCCCGACAAGTTTTGTATTTTTGGCCAGGTATGCGGAGGTGTGAAAGTAGGCCGGGTTTGAACTTCTCAGTCTTTACACATCTACTTCCATCTCTTTTCATGTGTATAGCCAAGTGCAGTACCACAAATGAGAGAATATATATAAATTTGATATGAAAACACAAAAAAATTATATATTGACATAAATTTGGCATACACCATAAGCTCAACAATTAAAACAGTGGCACATATTTCCGGTGTTATTTCACTGCGTTAAAGAAGTAATTATCTCTCAATTTTGTTTTGTTTTTTCCTTATCTGCAGCATTGCATATTTGAAGCATTGTATATGATATTTAGCGTGCATTGATGTCTGCCTGTGTCTTTTCTGAAACCACTAGGAGTCGCCAAAGTCCAAAATGTTCAAATCCTATATAGGGGCTTTAAACTCATTATTTTCACTACATCCGTTGACATAATAATCATAATCAACTTCTAGAATGTTATCTTATCCTTAAAAATCCTTCTGCATAATGAACAACACTGCTTCTACTCGAATGTCTCTTGTCACCACCTTCAGGATTTCACCACCTGGTTTTATCAACAGAACCACTCAGCTCCGATAAATAGGGCTATTCATGTGCCTAACCTAGACTGATCTACTGCAGGAAATGAGCTCCATACGTACAGGGCATAGAGACCCCACAATACAGTACACCCTCACAAATACAGCCTCCAGTGTTTTCACTGTGTTATAACCATCAATTATGAGATGCATATCAACCAGGACATGCTTTTGATGTGCTAAACTGTGTTTCTTGTTAGACTGCCGTGGTGAAATATCATCTGAACAATGCATAATAGGGTTAGAAGGCTGGATTCACTTGTGACATGTTCCTTTTTTTGTATTTATGCTACTTTAATATAATTTTATAATCAAATTTTAGCTGGTAGTAAGACAACACTTTCATGAGTTCATTCATTCAGTTAGTGGGTTTCTCAGAGAACAACATTCATGAGTGTGTTTGATTCTTAGTACCGTGTGGAAACAAAACTAATGTTGTTGAGGAAAGTTTGCATCTGACTCTGAGAACCTTTTTTAAAGTCTTATGATGACACAATAATAGTGTTTAATGGCACTGATTAAGGTTTTTCTCATTGAAGGGTGAAAGTTCCCCAAGAAAAAACATCCATGGGGACAATAAATACACTGCCAGCAACGCTTTAAATCTGAGCAAGTGAATGACTCCCAGATGGATCTACATTGTTCAAAACGAGGCAGTTTGTCACTCGCTCCTCCTTGCTGTCTTTGCTCTGACTGTTTTATAATGGGAATTACACATTTTAGCATGACTGTTCCCTTATTCATTTATTATACTTCTTGACTGTTGCACCTGACAATTGGACACTAATATGTCCAATGTGAAAACCCACATGTCACAGTGTTGATTGTCAGCCCTCTTTAATTGCTAATAAATATTGCTAATTGGAATTCAACCTAAAGTGAACCCCCTTTGTATTGTGACTATACCTTAGTTTAAAGTTTAAGTTCTTCTCCATGAGGCGTTTACATTATTTTGGCTCTCTGAACCAGCTTTACTTTCATATCTTAAGTCAAGTTTCCATCCAAATGTAGCACAAATTTTAACCAAATTCCCAGAAAATGCAAAAAGGCAAAAGAAAATGCAAATTAATGCATGTTTTCATCCACTACTGTTATGCGTATATTAGCAGTTGGGCACATCAAGTTAAGCTGTTGGTGGCGCCAATTCACCAGTGGGTTGCCATTAAAGCATTGCAGAAGAAGAGGGCGCAACGAGATGATGTAGCCTACTTAAAAGAGTTTTGAAGTACTCAAACAAACGAAAACAATGTGTAAAATGTGATGGAAATATGGCATTTCTGTTTGTTTCATGTATTCATTTGAGGAAGGTTACAGTCTGCTCATCGCTTCATCACTTTTTTAGACAATTACTTCGAAAAGTCTTGGCCAAACAAGTTGTTTGATAAACTGAAAGAGGAAGAACAAGCAGAGAGAGAACGCAAGCAGGCAGTGTACAGTTCAGCTAAATGCCAGCTCCTCAGATGGATGCTGTTGGAAATCTCAAGAGGCCATAGAGAGCAGATGTGAGAGGTTGGCACATGTGTGAGACCATGGGTCTTCATGGACACTTAACTGTCAAGCAGTCTTTCAGCAAGTAACTTTAATACCCTTCGCCACAATGGTTTCTAAACACAGCATCCCACAAAAGCTGTGGTAACCTTTTAAATCTGACAAACCACTGCTACTTTTCAATGAAAAACCCCAAATAAACCAATAGAGATCATTCAAGTGAGAAATTGTCATTGTAAGAATTTTATAAAGTTTTTAATTTCTTTAGCATGTCAGTTATCTTTGGCCCATGGTATCAATGTTGCAACGGGATACAATGTGCCGATGAAAAGTAGTGGATTTTTTGGATGTGTTTGAAGTATTGAAAACAGCTAGCAGGAAACCTGACAGCCCTGCAAGAAAGAAAAGCCTTCCCAAATCCCAAAGCTGGGCCAGTTAGAAAGGTGGGAACACTGATCACACTGATAGACAAACCAGACACATTCAGAGAAAGGTAGAAAGAGAGCAAGGAGAAAGAAAAATGAGTGGAGCTGAAGAGAAATACACTCAAAAAATTAATCAAAGCTTCATGTTTCTCTTTCTGTTGAAACTGTATTTTTCACATACCTGAGGTGTTCCCAATGTCTGCAAATCCAGACACATAAGTAACAACTGCTGTTGTTTATGAGAATGCTCATCATTGCTCTTAGGGTCATTATCTGACAGAATATCCTACTCTTTAATACTTCAAAAAATACTTTCTTTTAGAAATATGTGAAGCAGTTCAATAATGTGTACGTCAGCATTCACAAATGCTCATGAAGTTTCCACTTCTTCCCACCCACATTTCTCCTTCATCATCATCACTCCTCTCTCTCTCTCTCACTCACTCACTCTCTCTCTCACTCTCTTTCTGACTCTCAAAAACACATGCCCGGACCACTGAAACCAAGCTCTTCCAGAGATTTGGACTATTTGAGAGCGCTCCCCACCCCCGACTCCTTGAAGAGATTTCCACAGATGCTGCCACATTCTACTGCTTTCCTCTATTTTCCTCTCATTTTTTCTGACTCTGTCTTTCGAACTCATCGGCACTGATCATGTGGTCAATATCTGAAATCTGTCTTCTTTTTAAAATATATTTCTCCTCACTGTTGTATAAAGATTATACCTTAAATTAAGTAACACAGGTTTTCACTTTCCTTGGTACTCATTGTGAGTGTAACTCTTTCTTTCTTTTTTTTTACTTGGGCTCACACTTTGGTGCTAATTCAAATAGCGAGGGCTTTGTGCGAGATGGTCATTGACTTACGCAAACATAATTGGGCTGTGTTGTTGACTGATGTGCTCCGAGCCAGACAGAGGGGTGTCTCTCAGTCTGAATCATCAGGTGCACAGAGTTGGCCATTCAATACACTCAAATGTTTGCATTCACACTCAGTCACACATGCACACAAATAATATGATGAAACAGCAATGAAAGTGTAACTTCTTGCCCCTCTCCATTACCACACCTTAGTCTTTCTAACTCAAAAAGTACAACTCAGAGAGGATATTGTGGCAAAACTACAATATTAAACTGTTATTATTATGACAGGAGAAAATCTGACAAAATCAGAAAGGTTCTGAGTTGTTGTCAGGGTCAGTAGTGCACTGTTGTGGTAGTAGAGCACTTGTTCTTATGTTGAAGAAAGGTGAGATATTTTTGACACCTGTAGGAGACATGCATTTCTTCATCTGGGGAAAATATTAAATTTGAAGCTACATGCAAACATCCATCTATAAGCAGAAGAAGGATTTGAACATCCTGTGCAAAACAGGAAAACACTAAGAACACAGAGCAAAACCATCGCTGCTTACAAACATAATTAACCCATTTGCTTTTAAGTCCATAACTCTCATGCCGATGTTTGAAATCAATAAGCCACAGTTTGTTTAGCGGATACAGTTTATTTAGCCAAGCTGGAAAACCATAAGACCGCTAGTTCCCAGCCTTTTTCATGCTCTATCAATAAACATCTTAGTTCATATGACAAGACTGCAGATTTTAGTGCCGCTAATTAAGGGTTGCTGGCTGATTTAGACATGATGTAATTCGCGGTGCAAAAACCAAAAGATCGTAAGAAGTCATTTAAAGTCCAAAATGAGTTAAAGTATAGAGGATAAGTGTGGTGATATTTTTCATATTGTCCACAAATCCCATAAAAAGCCCAAAACCAACAATGAAAAGATCCTATTAACAAGTACTGTCTGTGTAGCCACAGCCTGATAGATCTTATTCCTGTCCATAGACCTCCATTGTTGTCCAAAAACTATTAAAACACATAAATTAGCCAAACTGTTGCACTGGGTGACATGTTCCTTCATTAGGATGAACATGGGCACTGTAGTTGAGTCAATCGTACACCGTCCTGCAGCTATAAATACTCACTAGCGCCCCAAATTTGCAGCTGAAAATAGTGCAAATGCACTATTTACTCCTGTTCGAGTGTTTTTGTTAAAAACTACAGTGGCCAGCTGTTTCTAGAAAATTACTTAGCTTTTTTATAAAAATGAAACTAGCACTGCACCTAACAAGTACTTTTATTAGCCGTTAATCTGCCAGTTATTTTCTCGATCAATCTATTAATCGTTTGGACTATAAAGCTCAGAAAATAGTGAAAAATATCTGTCATGTCTGTCTGTTGTGTTTGTCCAATAAACAGTCCAAAACCCAAACATATGCAGTAAATAAGAAAACCAGCTTATATAGCCACATGCTATCAGCAGTGAATTTTAGATTAATTTGTGATCGACTAATTGATTAATTGGTGATCGACTAATTGATTAATTGACTAATCGTTCCAGGTCTGAATTAAACCATATATTTTTGACTTGTTTTTAAAGATTTATGTCTTCAGTAGGACTGAGTGGGTTTTGGGCTGAGTACCATAGGCAGGATAGGGAAGTTTGAAAGAGACATTGTTGGTAAAAGAGACAAGTATGTAGAATATCCCCTGCTTTAACGTTTAACTGGAGTAATATTTTTGGAATTTTGGACAACTGAATGAAATTTGGGTGAAATTTATGGGAGAACTAAACAATGTGAGTAGTGTGGGGAGTAAATTCTGGCCCAGTAGTAGAAAGCAGGTTATTGGAAGTAATGTTATTATGGCTATAGGTAGTCTGACAGTGCGTTCTTTCACATCCAACCCAACTGGTGATGTCATGACTTTTGTTATTTCAGCGGTGATCTCACATGGCCTCAGTTAAAGCTATCGCTGCTGTGTGCACCTCTCTCTCTCTCTCAGTCTCTCTCTCTCTCTTCATCATCAATCTCTTTCCCACTCTCAGCGTCCCACCTTCTCCTCCTCTTTCAGCTGTCCCCTCCCTCACTCCTGCATTCCATCTTTCCCACCCACCTTACCTCTCACTCTCCCTCATTTTCTATTTTTCTGCAACTTTCTCTGTCTGCCCCCCCTTCTCTTTCTCGCTCTCTCTCTCTCTCTCTCTCTTTTCCCATACTCTCTGATTATCTATCCAGACAGACTTCATTCCTAAACAACTTCAGACCTATATTCATCGACTCTTCCCATAATTTTCTGCCTCTTCAAAGCCCCGGTCTTCAGTGTGAATTGTGAGAGGCACAACAGACTGAACTTCCTGCAGCTGTAATTTGTCACCACATCATAAATAATACTAGCGATTATTATAGGAAATCATTGGAAGGCGACCATCAATGATTATTAAAAGAAAACGACCTAAATTTATGCAATATGTCCTTGCTAAAACATATGGGGAAGGTGTTATTTTAAAAAAGTGATCGATTTTCCCTGTCCTCGTGTTGGCAGGAATAATTGCTTGCATGACACACATTTGATAACTCAACTGCCAGTGTTTATTTTCTCATCCTTTCTGAAGCATCGGGGACTCTGTCACCCTTAACCCCTCACCCTGCTGGAGGGGGACACATCTGTCAGTTCAGCACAGAGGCACTTTGAAGAAGTATATCAAAATCCAGCCACAGGACGCTGCAGGCCATCTCTTTTCCAGACATAATTCAGGATTGCAGGTCTGAAACAAAGCAAAGTATTGTCTTGACTCAGTGACAGCAAACCTTAATACTTAAACCATGCATGCACTCTCACAGACATGGAGAGCAGAAGCGCAAAATATCAAAACTTCTCATAGACACAGGGTGTCATTTCCGAGGGAGTCGCCTTCAAAGAGTTCTCTTCAAACATTTGTGGGCTGCTTACTGAAAGAGATCATACAGCACCTCTGCTCAACACACACCTCACAATATCTCCATACACCATGAAGCAGCATATGCACTCCTGTCAAGCAACACTGTTTCAGCGGTTTCACAACTGTTGACAGATTTTCAGTCCACAAAGCACTGGCCAATGCAGCCAGATTGCCAGTTACTACCAGCAATAAGAAAATAAGAAACTGTAGCTGATTTTAGGCCTCCAGCCTATGAATAGATAATTGGTGGTTCAGTGATCCAAAGTCTTTGATCCCTGGGTTGTGCAGGGTTTATGGGCACGCCACAAGATCACAAAAGGAAAACAATTATAATTTGCTTGGAACTTTACTTTACAAAGTCAGACATACGCATTTTGTGCAGAAAATGTCTGAAACTATGCAAAATTACAAGTTGCACAATTTTCATGTAAGCTTGTAGAGTAGGCATTGCATGAAAACTCAAACACATCTGCATGGTTTTTATAAGAAAATTAAAAGTAAAAGACCAACATTTTATATGACTCAGCTTCACTTTTGACCACATTTGACCTGTAGGCCTATAGTCTACAGTCCTCACTACTAGTGTATTTAAATCAAATTGTTTTTGGACAAAAATAAATCTATTCCTTCAGTTATGTTGTTATGTTGAAACTTGCAGATGTCTTCTTGCAAGTTTCAATGATTTGTATGTTTGCAGGTGTTTACAACAGGGTATTCCACTGACCAGCGATCAGTCATTACTCCACTTGATCCTTGTCTTAATAAATGACCCTCACAAACAAACTAACATGCAGTATGATTCCCCGACCCGCTGGACAACCACTGTTCGCCTTAGGCTGCCGAGTCGGTAGAGAATAGCGCAAATGCTGCACACTCAGGACACACCAGCTGCTCCTGTTTCCAATAAAGTGTGAGGGGGTCAAAGGTCAAAGCTCACAGGTCACAACCTGCAGAGGGGTGAGGACCCTGCATAAATGATGCAACCAAACTGTCCCTAACCGTTTATATATAGCTAGGGTTGTAGCTACAGAGTACAAGTGGCTCTTCATGGCATCTCCATGAGCACTCAGTTAGTTGCTGTGATGTATAACCTCAGCTACATTAAACCAGTGGATCCCTCTCTCAGCACGTTATGTTTTGTAGTGAGCATGCAAACCTACTCTAAAGCTGATCTATTATGAGATAGGCATATTATGTTAATATTAAGAAATCTTACCACATATGTGCTACTGTATATGAAGCACATATAAATTAATTTAAAAAATGACCTTGAAAAAAGATACTTAAATATATACATCAAGTTTCATGAAGCTATCACTGTCGTTGCATTATAGAAGGTTTTGCCATTTCAAGCTTACTTGTGTGTCACATGCACTGTGTCCTGCTGGTCTACAGCTGTAGTCCTTTAAAATGCACACAGTATGGGTGTGAAACTGACAATTTAACAAAATAAAGCCTTTCTAATAAAAATCCCTCCCTTTAATTTTGCACAGTACCAATGAAACATTGGTGCTCACTGTCTTTTATTTCAAAGAGTGTATCACACTGGATTAATAAACACACCCAACAATAATAAACTGCATATAACCTATCCCCCCCCCCATTTTTTAAACCAATTCGTTCCCTCCCATTATCAGCCAGTGAGACACAGACATGTACGAAGTAGCAGGTTAAACGTCACTGTTGGAATCATTTGTCTGATCGAAAAATCCAAGTGAGCAAGCTGCAGACAGAGAAACGTTCACTTCTGAAAGGCATATCCGATCTGACTCCAGAGACATAACAGATCCCGGTTGCCATGGTAACGTGTGGAATACAGACAACAGGACACACAGGCAGCATCTCCTCTAAGTAGTTCCCTGAAACCAAGATGATACTGAGAGAAAACGGACAATTCTAACCCCGCTCTGGACTGTCGATATCGGTGATGAAACCATGACAATTCAACTGTCCCCTCAACATTACTCCAGCTGTCTTACATGTCCATCCCACCATGTTAATGTTAATCTGACTATCTGGTTAGCGCTATGTGACAGTCTGCATGCTGCAGGCCCTCAACCTCAGCCAGGGTCATCCTTTCTTTTCCAACAGTCCTCTCAGGAATGCCACTGTACCCACCATTAGATCAAATTTCCTCCCCTTCACTCTAGTCTGAGCTTCATACACACAAGCAAGCGCAGCTTGTTACATCCAGGGGAATGACAACACAGTGGACAAACCAGGTGAGACACCTGGCCCAGAGCCCAAAATGAGTCAATAGTCTGAAAAATGACTGAAACATTAAATCGATTGTCAAAATAGTTGCAGATTCCTTTTCTTTTGATCGACTAATTGATTAAATGACTAAACGCTGCAGCTCCATCATGAAGCTCATGGCTCAATATTAGTGAACAAGCAAGTAGAGAAAGTATGGAGTTTTCTTACAATGAACTGCTTTCTTATTGAGAGACTGATCGCAGGTGTAGGAAGCACATCTTACCTGTTTTACAGCTTGACCACATGTTAATAAATGTAGGCTATAACTTACAGTAACTCTACCTTAACTTTCATAAATTGATGGACCATTAGGTGTGTAGTAATCATATGAACTAATAATGCCCTCAACATGTATTAATGTTAATTTATGGGGCTTCAAAACACATTTTGAATTATTATCATGCAACTATGAGTAATACATTACTTACTCATCTCTATTTTCTTGTTGTTTTCTTGTTGTTTTCTATTTTCTTGTTGTTACATGAATATTTTAACATTATAGGGACTCTTTGGGTCTGTGATATTGGATGGGTTTAAAGTGGCTTTATTTTACTATAGGATGTTTTTGTGTCTTTTTCTTTAGTTCCCTGTGTCCAAAGCTTATCCTAATAACTGTATGTGTCTCTGTGGTGCTCAGTGTCATTATTGTATTTTATTGTTTTCACATAAAAACGGTGTCTGATGAATACAATCACCACTATTGTAATGCTCTTGTAAAATATTACAGTAATTCTAAAGTACAGTCATTTTCGGGCCAACCCACAGAACTTGTCAGATTATAAAACGTGCCTTTGCAACACGCTGTTTATTGTGCACAGGTCACAGACTTGCATGAGAAAATAAAGAAGCGCCTTCAATTAGCGTAACGAAGTGATTCTGACATCGCTATGTTTTCGATGAACAAGGCAGGGGCGCAAGGGGGAGGGCACCAAAGTTGGGGGTAAAAGTTTCTGTTTTTTTCGGGTTCAGTAGCAGCACGTGTAGAAAGGAGTGGTCTGGAACTGGAATAATGGAACCTGGGAGACCGAATGGGAGGGAAACGGGGCTCAGATTTCAGCCTGACTGGGGGTAAGGGGCCGGACTGATATTCGGGAATATACGAAGATTCATTGACGGCAACTGGGACATAAAACTACAGCGTCTGGCCCGAAGCGCTCGGTGCTGAGTTTCTGCTGCAGGTCCGGGTCCTGCCGCTGGATTCCCCCATCGGTTTTTTTGGGAAGAGTGAATTTCGAATGGTTTGGCTTTTGTAACCGGGGACACACACACTAAATACTGAGAGAAGCCTCAGCTCCCTTCGCACCCTTCTTTCTCCCTTAAGGGCCCTGCATGTCTAATATTTAGACATGTTCAGCTTTATGGATTCCAGGACTGTACTGCTACTTGTAGCAACCCAAGTCTGTCTATTAGCCGTTGTGAGATGTCAGGAGGAGGACGACCGTAAGTGACAATTTTATTTCTCTCAAAGAGCGATACTGAAGAAAAACTAAAGTTGTAATAAGGTGCATATAGAGAGCAGGTGTTCATCCAAGTCATATGACTCTGAAATAGATTTAACTTTAAGCACAGCACCTGAACTTTGAAAAGTTTAGTGCTTGTTTTGGTGCTTGGAGTGATTTGGGTATTCCCTCGCACCTTTTACGCACAGAAAGTTCATGATTGTTTGGATAGTCATCTGATTGATGATAGATGTGGACCTTTTGTCTACCAAGAGTGCTGATTTTACTGTATCTGCAAGGTGTGATAAAGCTCAGTACATCAGAGCTGTGGGCGTGCTTAAAAGTGGTGCAATGGATGGAGAGATGTGGCAAGTTTACTCAAAAAGACGCGCACGGAGCAGGAGCTGTTTGTTTTCTTGCGTCTGTGTGGTTATTTATTATTAAAGTTAATTTTATTTTTTGTACTTATTAATTCTCGTTGAAGTTTAGATTCTGGGAAATAGTTTGCAAAGTGATTCAAAAGATTCAGATTTTGATCCTCTACAGTGGAGCCCAATGCCTTACCCATACCTCCCCCTTCTTTCTTAGGTTAAGCTGGACACCTGTGGGTGTTTTGTGGCCTTGACAAGCTCTCCTTTTAGCTGCAGATTCACTTAATATAGAGGGTGAGGGGGGGAGGGGATGGGCAAAAAGTGAACGGTGGTCAGGCTCAAGGGCCTTTGGTGAAAAGTGTTCACATTCCATTGCTGTCATAGGGCATCCAGGCGAACCCTGGCTTGTTGAGGCGGAAAGGTGGACTAATAACCAACATTTCCATAAAAAGGTTTTTTTTAAGGGATTATTTTAATATTCACTGCATTAAGAGTGAAATGGCCCTTATATTATCATTCACACCTGCAGACTTTCTACTGTCTATGCAGTCTTTTGAATAAAACTGGCATGGGATTATTCCTCATCATTATTGATTTTAGTATCCACAAGAGACATTTGAGAGAAGGTGCGCCAGCAGACTGGGGCCAGAAATAATGTTCCATATGATTTCAGGGTTTCCATCTGCTTAAAAGATTACCCAAAAGCTGTGACAGTCAGCCCAGAGAGACAGAGCCAAGGTGTAAGAGAGAGGTGATTGGAAAAATATAAGACAGGGGACTTTATAATTGTAATTCTGAGAAGTCTTCTCAGTATACCATAAGTCAAGCTTACCAAGCGTTTAAAGCAAAGAAAAGGTGTATTTTTCAAGAAGAAAGAGAAAAAAGGGGCAAAAATACTCATACCAAAGCAATTGCAAGTCTCAGGTTACCCTATCAGAGACGTAGGCCCCTGGATATAATGCTAGCCCTTCTTTCCTCAGCATTTTTCTGGGAGACGCTGAAGTGGTAAAGAGGTCTGATTGTGACCAAAGCACAGCAGGCTCAATGACCCCAAGTCACTCAGAGAGGACAGGGGTCAGTTCTTGAACTCTCAATTTTGAGGCCACTGACTGACCGTTCACGTAGGCAAGCTAATCAGACAGGGGTAGAAGAGGGATCGAGGCCTAAAAGTTACTAAATACAGTGAAAACAGAGTTGACTCTTCTGTCCTCCAAGTACACCTGGGTTCACTTTACAATTTTCATTGTTCATTTTACTCCCCTGGAAAACAGTATGGCTGCCAACACATGGGAGAGGAGACTTACAAATTATCCTCAGTGACGAAAAAGCCAGCGTTCTATCAGCTCTCCAGTATACAGAGGAGCCCTTGTCCCAGAATATCCCTTATCAGGAGAATCATATTTGAGTCAATGAAAGGACAGGTGCAGTCTTCTGACAGTACGTCCAGGCCTGTAAAACTAAATGTCAAAACCACAAGGTATGTGCATGAAAGCTGACCATTTTCTTTTTCTCTGATTTGTTTGAATTGGCATCTGACACAGCCATGGCTTCCAGATGGGGTTTAAAATGCGCCCCATGTTTATACAAGGCAATAGTTTGTGAATTGCCCACTCTGTCCCCTTCCAGAAAGACCTCATTCATTGCTGCTGAGGTCCGTCAGGTTACCTAGATTTAAGCAGTGCTCAAAGGTAAATATAGCTACTGTACTTGCTCCTTCTCCCCTCACACTCTCGGCAGTCCTTACCCTGTGGCCTTTTCTTTTGGTGAGTCCACCACTTTCACCCCCCGGTGCAGGTTCAGTGGCTCCAATCGGAGCATTTCTTTGGCCTCCTGTTGACTTTTTAGTAAGCTGCCAGACTGGAAAATGAACAGGAATATGGCTAATTACTAAGTTCATTGTTAAAATTTCATGAGTATAAGTACTGTACCTATATTGAAACATGCCCCACCTCCATCACGTTCAGCTACGCTCTCTATGCCAAGTTGTGGTCTGAAAAAAAAACCCCAAACATTTTTCATTTACTGAATGCAAAGTCTGTCTCCTTTGCAGTAAATGAGGGTGTCTCCCACAATGTAAACTAGCCCTATATTTAACTTGTCGAGGAATTTAGGCACATGGTCTCCAGCTCCTGTGAAGTTATTGGAGGTTTCCTGCAGGTGTTACTCAGCTTCACTGTGATTCTGTGAAGTTACACTGCCACCCGGTGGCTACTTGAGAGGTTGCGTGCTGTTCAGAAACTGGACTCCGTGTTGGTTGTTGATAAATGGAATGATGGCACAATATTTTTTTGTTTTTTAAGATTACTTTTGGAACATTTTAGCCTTTATTTCATAGTGATGATTGATGCTTTTCTTTGGACTGTTAAACGGTTGCTGTATAAAACAAGCTATTTGAATACCTCACCTTGGGCTGTGGGATAGAAAACAATTAGCAGGATAATCGATAATGAAAATAATCGTTAGTTGAAAGCCCTCTTTCGCCCCGAGGCCACCATGACACCGCAGAAGATTTTTTTATTTGTTGAAATTGTTCTGATAAGGAGAAATCTATATTGGTAAAATCAGTCATCAATAGGTTTGTCATCCACTATAAAGAGGTAGATAACACCAGTTCCAAGTCCCTATGTTGCCATCTGCCCTGCTGAACAAGACAGTTAATGCTAACCAGCTCAACGAAATATCAAAACAAACCATTACTTAATTTGCTTTATATCTCAAAGACATGTTGTGACTTACAGTAAATACAATAGTTGTTTATGAGAACACATTGCAGTGACTGCTTTCCATACCTGATGCATAATCTCCTTTTTCCTCCCACCATCTACCTGCCTGGGCCTCTGTGTGTCCCTTACTATGACCTGACACACAGAGGAGGATGTTTTTAGCTGTGTACAAGATGGACAGCGCTATAGCGACAAGGACGTATGGAAACCAGAGCCTTGTCGCATCTGTGTGTGTGACACTGGAACCGTCCTGTGTGATGAAATTGTCTGCGAGGAGCTAAAAGACTGCCCCAAACCTGAAATCCCATTCGGAGAGTGTTGCCCCATCTGCGCAGCTGACCAATCTCCACCCACTGGTCGTAATTTATTTATCTCACACCTCTCATAAATAAATTACTCTACAAGATCATGTTGCTTATTTTGGGGAGAAAATGACACATGGACAATTTGGTATTAATCAAAGGTTGGCCAGGTGCAGTTTAACCTCTCTCACTTTAATGTATTAAATCAGGCCTGTGCTATATGTCAGCCTTTGATTTGAATACAGTCTATCCCCAAAGCAAACAAATGATAAGAAATAAGCGACTACAGTGACACATCTGACCAGATTTCAGTTAAATGCTACCTCAGTGTCATTTTTCCATAGCTGGCTCACCTTGGCCCCATCTTGTTTGAATACTCTCTCCTTTCCTGAGTATCATGAAAACATGTGGGAGTCATTAAGGAAATACCTCAGTCAAGCAGACACGGCCTCGCATTTCTACTCTATATCCTCTCTGTGGATTTCTGCAGATCTGATGGCAAGAAAAAAAAACTGTGACCCTCTATTGAGACTTTTTGAAGGAGCTATTCACCACGTTTAAAACTGCCAGTGCCTCCTGATAAACAAGGACCTTGTTGGTCAGCTTTGGAAATATAAGCAAAGTCAGTTGAGGAGCATTAGTGAAATCAGAAGTGTCACTGTTTGCAAAGCATGCTTGTGGATTAAAATGCTTTATATATATATATATATATATATATATACTTATTTTCCATTCAAAGCTAAATGAAGTGCTTAATAAGCGGTATGTAACATGTACAGCATCATTTTAAGTTATCAACCACCTATAAATAGGGCTGGTTATCAAACCTCAATACTCAGTACCGACTATCGAGTGTTGAATGTTGGCATTGAACATCTGACAGATTCATAATTTTGTTTACTTATTTTTTGATCAGATAGTTCCTGATTTAAATCTAAATTTTGATGATTTTCGACTATTTTATGGAGGAAATGCCTTATACAGCTACTTGTATTTAGACAAGTAGTTTTGTTTTGTAGAAAAACATTGTATGTCTATAAGTAAGGTATCAATAAATGTACTGTTTTGGTATCAGTATTTAAAAGTAGGTATCGTATCTGCACTAGCATTAATTCCTAATGATATCCAGCCCCACCTAAAAGAGAATATGCAAACTTATAATTTATCAATATTGTTACTTAACAATGCTTATTAGAATGCTTAGAAATTTTAAAATGGCCTACATTAGATTTAATGTTTTGAAAAGATTTACTTAATGCAGGCTATTACATTTCTTTTGCTTTCTATCATTCCCTTTTACCTGCAGCTGCTTTGCTTCTGCTTTGAGCTCTTAAGATGGTGATTCAACCAACACTTTTTCAATCCTGATGGGCTCTTTGGGAACCACAAATATGATTTGGTGGTGGTCTTCAGAGTAGTTTAATTTAGGAAAGTACAATTGGCCATCAGCACGTATAGACTTTCTGGGTTTCTGGGAAATACTTAACCTTCATCGATTGTTTGTGCGTAATCCATTCGCTAACTGTGATCTGTTTCTCCCCTCTAACCCGCTTGACCACATAACAGGATCACCTGGAGCTAAGGTGAGACACTGTAGGATATTACGCTCTGTGTGTGTGTGTGTGTGTGTGTGTGTGTGTGTGTGTGTGGATATGTCTGTGTATGTGATCATCATGTGTGTGTGTCTGTATCTATCCCAGACTGATATCAGGGCTGCAGGACCTGTAGTTTATGGATTTAGATGAGACTTTGATGTGAAAGAGCTTTGCCAGATGGATGATAGTTATTTCCTCCTCGACACTGTGTGCCATATTTATGTGTCTAATGATACTGTAGGGGATACTTTTTGTCAACGTTTTGCTGTTGACCAAGTTCCCCAAAATGTCTGATGTTCCATCGGATGTGCTTTTCACATAGTGTCTTGGGGGCAGGGTGACAAAATATTTGTGAGAAAAGACAAATAACTGAAAAACTGCCTGAAAATCATTTTGTTGTTCTAATCCTATGCTTTATCTTTTCAACATCAGGGTCAGAAAGGTGAACCCGGAGACATTACCGATGTAAGTTGACACTACACAGCACAAAAAATACAACTTTTCATTTGAAAATGTTAATTGTAAACAACCCCTTATTGGTAGCCACTGGTGGAGGAAGTATTCAGATCCTTTACTTACGCAAAAAACTACAAAACTGCAATATTAAAATACAGCATTACAAGTAAAAGTCCTGCATTGAAAATGACACTTGTAAGTATGTAAGTATTATAAGCAAAATGTACTTAAAGTATTAAAAGAAAAAAGTAGTAATCCCATTTGATGTTATACCATTAGATTATTACTACTGATGTATTAATGTGTTAGTAGCATTTTACTGTTAATTTGAACTACTTTAAATACTGTTCGGCAGGTTAATCTAAACCAGATCATATATTATAAGCTCATCATATGTTCTGTACGCAAAATCTGAATCTGCAAAGTAACCAGAAACGAAAGCTGTCAAATAAATGCACTGCAGTAAAAAGTACAATATTTCCCGTTGAAATGCAGTGAAGTAGAAGTATCTCAAATTTGTACTGAAATACAGTATTTATGTACTTAGTTACATTCCACCACTGTTGGTAGCATATTATCTCTGGCTGTGGATGTGTGTAAGAATAGTTTTTAGTAATTAGAGAAATAACTCAAACAACTTAAATTCAACCACCAGTCTAAGAGAGAAAGAAGGATTGAGTCAGAGAGAGAAGAGGCAGGTCTGTTAACCCACTCATCAGGAAGACAGCCAAGCACTATAAGGCCTCCATACAATCCTCCATAAAGATCCTCATAGGCCAGTGGGGGGGTAACCTCCCTGCTGCTGCTGCTGCTGCTGCACCTGGAAATGCTTAACCCCTCTGAAGGAATACAAGCACATGGCAGGAAATACAAAGGCATTGTTTATTGTATGTTTCTTATCATGCTTTGCCTGAAGAGATTAGCAATTAGCAAGCCTGCTCTGATGGGAGAAAGATAATGAACCTAAACCTCACGTGTGTAAATACATCTGGTAAATGTGAGCTTTAGTAGTGGGCCTAAATATAAAGAGTGTTCACTTTGTGCACTCCAACATGTCTTCATGTGCTACATTTACATGACTTCAAAGATAACATTTTCTAAAAGACAACTGACATCTGTTCTTTATTTTCTTTCCTTTACTCTCCCAGGTTGTAGGACCAAGAGGACCAAGCGGCCCAATGGTATGCACCAATTTCCACTTTTATACCTTTTTCCTTAATTACTGTTTACAATTTGCTTTATGTATAGAGAATTCCAGATAGAAAGAGAGTACCTATATAGGTGTTGAATGTAATTGCCAGTTGCAGTGACAGGAAATGGAAATTGACATAACAGCAGCAGAGTTCACAAGCTACAGCTGTTTCTTCTGATAAAACACCTGAAGTTACCGACTACTCCACTTTCTCCTGTTCACCAGGGCCCATCAGGAGAGCAAGGACCCCGCGGAGCGAGAGGAGAGAAGGGAGAGAAGGTCAGTTTGAAGGGAAAAAAAAAAAAAAAAAGAAAGAAAAATCACTCCCATCGTCTTGTCATTTTCACGCCAAAAACTAGACTTACACTCTTCTCCCTTAAGTATATTCTATTGAATGTTATAGCTTTAGGTCTTTGGAGGCTGAGGTGGGTGGACGGGATCTCTGCTATAGCTTGCAGGTTTGCAGAATGGTGGCCTTTCATTGAGCAGCTCAGTCTAACTAGTCATGTGTCGTTTCCATTAAGCCATGTGGTCTGCTAAGGTCTGGGTTGTTTAACAGATGTGGGACTTTCGGAGACTCATAGTGTAAACCTCCGCTACTCTCTGAGGCCTCAGTCAGTCAGTGTGGGAAATCAGTGTCGCCGCATTCGCCAGGCTTTGATCATTGCATTAATGAAACACAACACTTGGATGTCTTAATGGCTGCAGGCGAGGTGTTTATGTCATGTAGACATCTTGTTTATGCAGATTTAAGCACAAGGTGGACTGAGTTTTGGCTAGCAGAGGTTAAGCAGCCTTTTAGGTGTTCAGCACATTCTTTGCTCAGGATCCCCTTGCAGGGTAATTTGTCACTACACGCACAGAGGTATGCCAGGTAGTCTGATTTATCAGCATGCTCTACAACCTCTGAGGAAAAAAAAAAAAATCTGTATTTTTATGTTTTTTTTTTGTATATTTGGCAATAGTGTAAGTATAAAAGCTCTCTTTTTTAGTTTTTTATATGTCCGGTTTGGTTCAGTTCAAAAAGACAAACTCCAGTCCTGATGGATCACTGTTGGTCGGTCAGGTGTAGTCGACTTCCCTCATGTAGACCGTCAGTGCAGTTTGGAATCTGAGCATTAGGCTTCTGTCAAGAGTATCTGAGAAATGTAACTCAGTGGTGCGTCATCTGCCAGCAACTGTGTAAGGATTTATCCAATGTACCACTGAGCTCAAATATTGGCACACAGGTCTGAAATTACTCAATGCCGACTTGTAACGATTATTATTTAACACTTTCCTGTACTCAAAAGTGGTAAGAAAGTCCACAGTATTTGGCTTGGTGTGTTCATAGTTAACATAACAATAAGATTACAACAAAACAGAATGATTTGTATATGTAATCTCTGCATTTGCATTTCATATAAAATTGGCTGGGTTTTTTGCAGACAGAAAAATATAAATGCTGCCTATTTGAGTAGAGCGATCATCAAAAAGGGAATAGGCAATATTTGGTTGGTCACGTAGTCATTTTTAAAGTAAAAATGCCAAAAACCAACTTTTTCCAGCCCAAATCTAAATATTTGCAGTTAGGGTTGCTGTTTTTTTTATGATATAAACTGAATATCTTTTGGTTTTGGACTGCTGGTCGGACAAGACATTTCAATATGTTTATTTGGGCTTTGGAACATAATATTATAATATTTGTTTACTATTTTCACACATTTTATGATATATAGATTTGAGTTATTCTTAAAAGGTTATATCATTTGTACCATTGCAAATGACAAGTACTCATTCTGACCTAACTTTGTGCCATATTCTTGTCCTTTTGTAGACTTTATTTATTTTAAAATCATCTACCTATTTCAGGGAAGCCCTGGTCCCCGCGGCAGAGATGGTGAGCCTGGTACCCCTGGAAACCCTGGCCCCCCTGGACCTCCAGGACCTAATGGACCTCCTGGTCTTGGTGGAGTAAGTATCCCATGACAAGTAGGGGGTTGGCATTCACTGCAGACACAGGAGCTGACAGGTTGAACACTGATGCAAGGCCAAGAATGGCTTCACTCTGACTGGGTGGAATAAGCAGAGAGACTGGTAAAATGGAGCAAGGAAAGAATCCAAGAGCACAAAAGATGTGGGGAAATTGCTGGCGTTGGGGTGGGGGGCAGAAAGACACAGCGAGTAGATGCGGAGAGAGAATAGACTGAATGCCTTTCATTCTTTGTTGGAGAAAAAGGAGGGAGGAGGTGGATTGAGGGGAGGGGAGGTGGAAGGGCAGGAGGTAGTATGATAGACTTGGGGAGGGGAAGGAAAGGAGCTTTTTTGGGGGGGAAACAAGGAGACTCTTTGTGAAGGCGAGAGAGATGAAAACTGTTCACATGCCCTCTGTCTCTCCTCTGTCTGCATCAGGAGTCACATAATGAGCTATGCTGCCAACAATCTATTAAAAGCTGATCCTCTTTCCTGCCAGAATGACACAGCATCCTCCAAACTCTGCAAATCAGTGACAACACATCTGTCCTCCAAGATAAATATTTTAATTTTAGATCATGAAACAAAGTCAAAGCTCACTTTTAAAGCAATTTGAAGTATTTCTTCTTATTCATTTATTTTGTTGGCCTTCCATTTCACCTTTTAGTTTATCCCAACCAGATGCTATCCATGCGACATTTCTTCTTTTCAATTCAGCAGATATATAGCATAAATGTATATAAAAGGCACCTAAACAACCTTTGTACTTTATATGTTGATAAAAAAATCTTAATGCTCTCTTTTCTTTTGCCTTTTCCAGAACTTTGCTGCTCAGATGGCTGGTGGTTTCGATGAGAAGGCTGGCGGCGCGCAGATGGGTGTGATGCAAGGACCAATGGTGAGCGAGCGATGACGAGACCTGCTGCCACTTCCACATTCTTTTTTTTGTTTTGTTTTGGGGTTTTTTACAGTCTGCTGCAGTGTTGGTGGGGTCAGGAGCAAGGAGACTTTTTTAGATTATTAGACAGACTTTCAGGTCTTTCTACCTGAAGACACAGGTTTAAGGCCTGTGCTGGCATCAGCATCTGCCCTTCTGAAGTGTCTTTGAACGAAACTCTGAATCCCTACCAGTTCCTGGGGTGTTTCTTTTGTGGCTGATCCTACACGTTTACCTTTCTGGAGGGGCACAAACAACTCTCTTACATGACCCACAGAAGCATCACATGGTTATCAAATACGAAAACTACGAGATGGACACATCATCATCATCCTTCTTCACCAGGAGAGGAGATACCCATGTAGGATTTAAATCACCAAGGATGGGAGGAAACAAGAAATACTAATCCCAGCAATTTGTAGCATCACCTGTTTGTTTTTTTCCCCTCCTTTGTTTGTTGTTTTCTCCCATGTTTTTGGGAGAAAATTAAGACATAAAAGTGAGCACTCTCCCTCAGTTTTGGAGAAAAGAAACTACAAAGTTCTGGGTCCTGATGGAAAATAAACACCTCACATGGAGTACAGAAGAGTACTTTTATAAATGGAGGAAACAGCCATTGATCGTCATTATATTTCAAGCCCATGAAAAACCGCCGCTGCCATCGGTTAGCTGGCATGGCAGCTTGCCTGAGATGGAGTGAAGAGCACACTGGGAGCTATTTTGGTTTAGAGAGCTTGGCAGTGTCTCAGCTCCGCAGAGGTCTGAGACGCCAGGAAGGGGGGGGGGTGCGGCTGGAGTCGATCAGATCCCCACAGTTAAGAGCAGCCTGTGTGGCTTCACTCCTACTGACTGTCCTTCCACATGTCTGTCTGAGAGCTCACCACAATACTGGGTCCTTTTTGAAGCCAGCCCACGTTTACTTTGGCCTGCTGGGGGAGAGAAAAGTGAAAGAACAGACTGATGTTAAATCACAAGTCTAGCTTATAATCCCTTATACGCCTACTCAGAACCCCAACTCATATCCGTGTACCAAACACTCAAACAACGCTCTTACTGAAACATATGCACACATATGCATGTCTCTCAAACACACATTCAAAAGTGCTGAAGATATAGAGCCCCATTGATAAGTTTTTACCCGCTGTGGTAAAGGCTTCCCACACCCACTGAAAGGTGACTTTCATTTGCTTCTGAGGACCACTGTGCCATGCTGTGACGTTTTATTTGGCTGCCATCCTGGATTTTTTAAGCATAACCATGAAGCTAAAATGTGGGTTTATAAAAGCCAGCCTACTGAAAGGAATATGTTTTTATCCAAGAGGAAAGCTGTCACAAGTAATCTGAATCAAGGCGTTTTTTCACTTTGTAAAACTTTATTGACACCAACTCTTACAGTCCCATTGTTCGTTGTACAGCTGATTTTCTTTGTGTATGTGTGTGTGAGATAGAGAGGCAGACAGGGAGAGAAAAAAGCAACAGGGATTTGGCTCATCAGTGAAAAGAGACGGATAGAGAGCAAGAGAAAGTCTAAATGCCGCTGAGGAATTTCAAACGATTTATGAATTTGACAAGTAGAGAGTTTTGTGTAGCTTTAGGGCAAAGCAGGTGATATTTGTTTTTATAGCTTCTGACAGAATTCAAGTGGACAAAAACTAGGCCTTTCCCCTTAACACACACACTCAGAGTTGCAAAATATAAAAAAATAATTGTGCACTAGTGTGTTTTATGTGTTTTGTAGTTTAAACTGGTGTATTGGATGTGATTGGATGTCATTAGCCTGATGTGGTCTCTTCTCTCTTTTCTTCCCCTCAGGGCCCTATGGGTCCCAGAGGACCACCTGGCCCCACTGGATCACCTGTAAGTACCTCCTGTATGCCCCAGACAACACACAAGCCGGGTGCACCTGTAGAAGAGATCCTGTGTTCGGTCACAGACAGGATACTCAAGGCTAAATCTCATAATTGAGCTTGTGCTTGATGCCGTGTACATATGCCACATTGTCTACTTCCCCAGGCTCTATTTAATAACAATAATGACCCCAAAATGACCAGTGACTTTTCGAATTCCAACAAGGTGGGGGATACCACAGGCTGACAGGGTAAGTGTTTACACACAGCCCTGTTTTAACTGCGAGTGGCTGCTGTTTTCCGGAGGAAGGTGGCACACAGAGAATACTTTGGTCTTGCAGCTGCAGACTCCGGGGCTTTTTCCTATGCCACAACGCAGGCATTCTGCAGAACACCTGACAATTTACCTTTCACAGAGTCTACACCTCCGCACACACGCACACACACACCTACCCTTTTCTACTTTTGCCCGCAACCAAGCTCCACCTGTGGCCCTTTCAGCCCTCCCAGCCTCCTGAGTAAAGCTATTAAGTTGTAGGGAATGACAGCAGACTTGCCTCAACTTGATGGTTTAATCACCCTGAGCCCACATTCGGAGAGACGTATTTTCATCTTGGACACCTTTGACTGCTTGTAGATAGAACTCAATACAGGGTCGACTTTCTCAAAAGAGATGACATGACATTTGTAGGGAAGTAATTTTGAATAACTGCCGTTTGCAACGTAGACAAACAGACACAGAGAAACAGTGTACTATAAAGAAGTAGTTTTGTAATAATTGTTTGTATAGTTTTACTCAATACTGCTGCAGGTGTAAATGTACTCGATTTTGCTGAATATGTACTCTATAATGCAATTCAACTAACTTTTCCTTCAAACTGTAAATTAAGAAATGCAATTAAATTAGCTACACATTACACAGATTTACTGCATCTGTAATATAGCCAATATATAATTGTTGCCACACAATAACAGTAAACCCTAAACCATCATGACTTCCTGAACCATGTTGAACAAGCTGAATATGTACAAAACCCAAAGATTTTCAATTTACTATCATAAAAGATGAAGAAATCCAGCAAAAAAATCTAATCCAAGTGATTTTTGGTGGTATTTTTGCGTAAATAATGACTTAACAGGTAATACAATTTAAAAAATAGTTGGTGATTAATTTTTGTGTCAACTAATTGATAAATTACTTTAGCCTCGTTTCAGGCACTGTATATAAAAAATGTTTCACTCTCGTCAAACAGCCTCTCTCTTCTTTCTATATCCCAGGGCCCACAAGGTTTCCAAGGCAACCCAGGAGAGGCTGGAGAGCCCGGACAATCTGTAAGTATCCCACAGAGTACTAGTCCGTCCCCGAGTCCATGCTACATGGTTTATTATAAATACTTTCTCTAATAGCCTACACACCTCCTCTTCACTTTTTATCTTTTCATCAACTCGCTAGTTTCTCATGTCTGACTTTTTAAAAGATGTCAACAACTGTGAGGTACAACTAGACTGCATAACAGTCATTGCAACCATACTGTATTCGTTCCTCACTTCTTCATGTGGAAACTTCAGCCACTGCTACTTCACTGTAGCTATACTACATTTCCATAAAGTTTCCTAACACTTTCTAACCTTTCATTGCTCACCGCTAACTCCTATATGTTTCTCTATTTAACCAGCCAGCTCCTTCAGTTTCAACATTTACACCCCTCTTCAGTCAGTGCCTACAATGTCTCAAACCCAAGCCTGTGTGAAGCCTGACATCTAATGGAGAAAAGCCGGGCTACTGAACTGGCCTTCTGCTGTTCTACTTACTTTGGCAGATTTGCAGTTTTCTCACGATTTTCTTTGCCTATCTTTACCCATCTTCTCACTGACAGCTTCCAGTGTTTGTTGTACCTCTCTTGCTACGTTATATTTCTACTCCCTATCCCTCAAATAACTCCTCTCAGACAGAAGACCCCACCCCTTTTCAATCGTTTGCATTTTCAGTTCCTCTTACAATTCCCACTTTTAGTTTTCTCCCTCCTTGCCGCCCCAGCTCTACCCCCTCTCTACCCTTACTTACCCCTCCTGTAGTTTCCACCCTGACTTACCCCTTACCCTAACAAAGCTTCAAGAAATCAGACTACCCACCCTCCGCTGTCCTTCCTGTTCCCTCAGCAGGTAGATAACACAGGGTCTCCTCACTGCTGTGTTAATCTGCTCCTGTGGAGTTCAGATGTGCAGCCTCTGAGGTGCCTCTTTTAAAAGTGTTCCAGCACATTATGTGTGATTAAAATCAAGCTTCCTTCAGAAAATAACTTGACAGTTGCAGAAGGGTCACAGTGCTGGCCAAGTGTTTGTGAAGCCCAGAGATAATTTTAGCCTTTGAAATCACAATGAATCAAAGATGCTTGAGCTGGTGTTTTCCATCAGAGCGGAAAATTACCAACAAAAAGATGCATTAAATTAGCTAATTGAGATAAGGAATATACAGTATATACATATATATATATTCTTAATATAACATCCCTTATATTGTTGCAGGTCAATGAGAAAGAAACTGGCAGACAGAAATAGAAAAATACGGAAATATCTAAACTTTGTACGAAGGATTTTGGATAAGGATATTGCAGTATTTGTTCCATCTTTTTGGCCTAATCGTGCCTATAAATCCTGCCGATTCTGATCTCTTCTAATTTAAAAAAACTGTCACCTAAAATCATAATACTGTCATTATTGTTTAGGAATGTATTTAATTTCATACAAAGAGATGCTCACATTAATTAGAAAGCAATGTGTTTCAGATCAGTAAGATAATATCTTGATTGATGTGAGCCATAACTGCCAAAACTGCTTTTGATTAATGTAGCAGTAAACACATTCTGAATGTAACACTCATGTATACAGATCAAATGATAATTAAAGTCATGTGTTGAAGTGTATCTTTTATGTGTCTCTCTGTTCGTTGTCAGAGCTGGTTGTAAAGAGAGCAGGAGTTGTCACCACATGCTAAGAATTATGACCCAAAGTCTAAACTGTGTGATGTTGCCCTCTGTTGGTTATGAATGGAAACTGTGACTCTCCTTTGCTTGTGTTCTCTTTACTAACAGGGCCCCATGGGTCCCCGTGGCCCCCCTGGACCTTCAGGAAAACCTGGAGATGATGTGAGTGTGTCTGTCACAACTTTATAAAACTGTAAATACTTTACCAACAAGCAGGAACTCTGACAAGGCAGATATATAGTGGAGATTAGTTACTGTCCTTATATCACCTATCCTATTCTGACTCCACCTACAGAAATACTGTATCACTGTCATGGTTATCATAGGTGAATTATGTTGAGTATTAATTTCCCATACCTGGCCTTTTGGCACATAATATTTATCACATTGTCTCCATTATAAATTGATTCATAATATATCTACAGTGTCTGATATTTTTTTGTTTGATATTATTATTGCCATACAACCATAGAAAATAGAGGATTTAAAAAAATGTGCCAATGTATTTTACATTGTATTGTCTATATTATTTAAAAAATTAACAGTCAACAGACTTTGCAATTCTGGGTTAAGCTAACACAGTAGCTAAGACAATACTATGAGATATAACATGTACGCCATTACTGCCATACATTTAGGCTTTTACCATACTCATTAAATTATATACTGCTTACCAGACTGTATCAGTCACACATAGAAATGACGTGCTGTTATTTTGACCAAATCCATGGTGTGCCAATTAATGGATCTTTAACATCTTTTGTTGGCGCCTCCATTCATTTCTCTCTTTAACCTTAATCTTTAATCATACATTAAAATGTAACTCCTACTTTTAGCCACATGATGGCAGCAGACATGACATATCACAATGTGTCCACTAGGAGTGCTCACTCTCACATCAACTACACTGAATATACAGTAAAGTAGTTTACATTTTGAAAAGAAGCGCTTACATGAAATTCATGGATTCACTTTTTTTTTCCAATACATTTTTACATAAGTTTTCCTCCCTGTTTCTCTTTCAGGGTGAGGCTGGCAAACCTGGCAAATCAGGCGAGCGTGGACCTTCTGGACCTCAGGTGAGATTTCTCAGGCTGTTCATTCATTGATTCATTCTGACCGTGGGGAGGCTCACTTGGTATACTTTATGGTTTTATCTTGTTTGTCTCTCTGGTGGTCAGCAACCAGCCCCAGTAATACATTGTGAGAAATGAGTTTCTAATACCAGCTCACAGACCGAAGCAGATTCTTTGGCTATAAATAAAGTTCAAACTGATTGAAACTTTTATACTCCAATAGACTTCACATACAGTTATAGTGATGCTGTCACCTTAGAAGAACATAATCAACTGAAACTGCCAGTGTATTTTTACATTTCACTTTACATTGATTGTACAATAAAGCTGACAGTAATGATGGATTACTGTACAGACTGAGCATTTCTAGATTTTGATCAGAGAGTTAATTACTTATGTTACTTACATTATGAGTTTCAGATGGAGTCATTTATCATCACAAGCCAAAAATCAGATAATTTGTTCTGGTCTGAAGCTCCTGTGTGGCCAATATTAGTTGGAGCCAAAACTGGACTTAACTTTTGATTTAATCGATAATTCCAACCTAATGAAAATAACTGCTTTAAAAAAAAAAAAAAAAAGGAAATTTTGATAGAAACATTATTTTAGCCTCTTAGCTTCTTTCCCTCTACCAGGGCTGGACCAAGCACATTCATGTTTTATACTTTCAGACATTAGAATCAAAACTCAAAGTCAAACAGTTCTATAGTTAAAGTACTGCACATTTATTTATTACAAACAATAGCAAGCGCTAATAAGAAATCAACACAAATATCAGCTCTAGCATTTTTTTTTTTTAATGTCAAAATTTAAAAAATAATAATAAAAAAATATTCTGGGCGCAATTTTGGCCCAGACCCAGAGGCCGTCGCCCATGTCGCTTATATTCCCCGAGAAATATATTAATCTCCTGTATCATCTCTCCTCTTGCATCAAAGGGAGCTCGTGGATTCCCAGGAACTCCTGGCCTGCCTGGCATCAAGGGACACAGAGTGAGTGTATTTGTTGTCTATTAATGATTTCCAGGAAAATTAGGTGGTTGTTTGTGTTCTTATTACTGTTTTCTCTCTGCTCTTTCTTTTAGGGTTATTCAGGTCTTGATGGTTCAAAGGGAGAGACTGGAGCCGTTGGGTCTAAGGTAGGATTTTACTGTAGCCGCTGTTTTCCAGTTAATTAACGCAGCACTTCACTGTTTGTTTATGTATGTCTCTCTGTGTTGATGGTGGTGACCCAAAAATCAGTAACAATTGGTATGACAAGATTGTTTATTGATAGTTAATTGGCGAGTATTCCACCAAACATAGGCTGTATATAGACTCTAGGAAGAGTAGGGGGGATTCAAATGAACCATAGACTGTCTTTATTTACGGTTGTCTCGCCAAGCTAACAGCTAAGTATGTTTTCGTCTCTTTAGGGTGAGTCTGGTGCTCCCGGAGAGAATGGCGCTCCTGGACCGATGGTGTGTAATTCTGGACATCACAACAACATGTGCAAACAAAAAAAGATGTACAAATCAAGTCTTAATTATAATGATAAACTGATTGTAAAGGTTTTTTCTCCTCTCCCTCTCCTACACAGGGACCTCGTGGTTTGCCTGGTGAGAGAGGCCGTCCTGGACCCAGTGGAGTTGCTGTGAGTGTCATCTTTCTATCTGAAACTTAACATCTGATTCACAACAGATGGATGAGATGCTTCACTTGCACTTGCTAATAATTGCACTGTAATTCAGAGAAGATAACCTCAATGTGTCAGGCTCTTACTGCTCTGTACCAGTTTCCTGATTTGAATAGTTTGTGTAAAAGTAATTATGTCCTGTTATTGATTCAGTACTGATAATGTATTGTTTATTCAGGGAGCACGTGGAAATGATGGCTTGCCCGGTCCCGCTGGTCCCCCAGTAAGTATAATTTTATTGGTTTGTAAGACTTACTGTATATGAAATCCACCCCCACTTCTCCACACACAACCCCCTCTGCAGTAGCATAGTAGTCTCTACACCTGTATACCTGGATGTGTCAATGATTGATAACTTAGCTGACAGACTGTCTTTTCCTAACTGTAGGGCCCTGTCGGTCCTTCTGGAGCTCCAGGCTTCCCTGGCTCTCCTGGTTCAAAGGTAAGTCACAAGTTACCTAAAATAGTACCCCAGGTTCCTCTTCATCTTCACCTTTGTTGTGTTTATTCTGTGAGTGAGAGCAAGTAACTTTGACTGTGTCTGTCCCTTCCTTTCTAAGAGGAAACTAGTGAGCATAATTGAACTTCCGCTCTCTTACTTTGGACTTGTTCTCTACAAAAACCAAGTTGTGTGCATAACAGGTGCAAAAAACCATGGGTTTTGTGAGTTCTGTGTAGCATAGTTAGAATGAGACTTTCTTGAATCAAATCAAAAAGTTAATATCTCAGAAAATGGCGGCACACTGCTTAGGGAGGATTTTGTGGGGACAAGTTGAAATGCTTTAGTGAAATTGGAGAAGGCTGCTCTGCATTGAAAAGTGCTTTAAGCCTCCATCTGTGTGGAAAATTAGGGAGGAGGGGGTTTAAAAGTGTTATTCTCCCTCTCTCACTCCCTCCTTACTGTCTTTTTCTTCTTTTCTCTCTGCTTTGCATCTGATTTATTGCACGGCAGACAGGCTCTGCTCTGTGCTCGAGGGCCCAGCGCTGGTGGTTTGCTTTCTTTTTTCAAGCCCCTTGAAAGTTTGGGAAATCTTTTAGGAATTACAAGTGAAGTATCTCTTTACAAAATCCAGGAGTTTCCCTTGAAGTAATCAAGGCAAACTAGGCTCAAGATGTGAAAATGTGTCTGTGCTTGTGTTTATATATCGTATATCAACTTGCATCCATTAACATTTTTATGTTTGTCTGCAGGAGAGTCTGTGAACCTGTGTGTGAGTGTTTTTTTTGGTGTGACTTTATAATATTCTAGGAAGTGTCCCATGGTGAGGAATGTTAAAAATCTCATATTACGTTTTTGTGCTGTACCTTCAGGAGCTCATGAAATGCAGCCCCGTTGTAGTCTTTTCCTCTCTGAGATGTCTGAGCAAAGCTCTGAGGTTAAAAAGGACCCAAAACTAACACAATAAAAAGCTAGACAAAAACAACACAGTTATCTGAACCTCAACTGAATAAACCAAGCTCCTGAACTGAAAAGATCTAATCGAGACAACTTTTACCCAGCTCCAACTGAGTCTCTGCATTGTATTATTATTTAGCATCAGCCAAGCTATCACCTCTAAAATGCTGAGAATTTTTTCCACAACTAAAAAAAATACTAAACTGACAGATGTTCCTCCTTTTGTCCTGCTTTTCACGTTATTTACTGAGCCAGTAAAATGTTGGCCTTGACAGTGGGCTTATAGAGAAAATTTCACCACGCTACATCACCATCTTCGCATTTTCACACTTACAAACTCTATTATGTCATCCTATTGAGTCTGCAAAGTCTACAAAGCTGCAGCAATAGCAAAGGAATTCCATTCACCAACATGCTGAAAAAGCTGCATTTCAACAGTGTGGTAAAATATCTAGCTAGTGTCCATAGTTCCTCTGAATGGTGGCCCAAGTCCTATTTTTATACTGAACCAGGAGGTCTGCAAAACTTTATGCACCTGGCTTTGGATAGAACACTTCGTAACAGCATTGAAAATACAGTCAAGAGTATTTTGTTCATTTCAGTGCTACTATTTTATTTGCATTAAACTCATTTTTTGTGGTGTACATCAAAAATGTTTTTCTGAGCAATGGTTTGTTGTCCGTTTTTTTTTTCTCAAATTAAGCCAGGTAATATGCAATGTATTAATTCATTTTAGTCAGCCCACTAACAGATTTTTTATGTGAATAGTGTACGTACAAAGTTAATATTTGGTGTCTATGCTCTGACCTCATAAGTATAATACTTAGTTAATTGAGATGGATCAGATATTCATCAGCAGGCTAAGCAGATAAGCATTCACTTGCAAGTTAAATTCATCACGCAGCAGCTAATCTCTTATTATGAAATGTAGCAGATGACAATACACATAACCTCAAGCTAGGCAATGAGTGGAGCAGCAGCAGCAACATGAACCACAGAACAGCACAATTTGTATGTAATTCGTGTATGAAGAATAATGAAGCTGCCACATAAACACTTTAATCTGAGTTGAAATATGTCTCTGAATATGAAGTGTGTGAAGAAAATGTTTATGTGGCTGTGCATATTATGTGTGACAAAAGCCATGTAGTTTCCTATCAAGCCACTATTACAGGGAAATAATTATGTGAATAAATATATGTGCAAGACAACAGTGACATTAAGTTTAAGTCTTCACAACAACAAGGAGGAAACATGCTACACAACAGCCCACAACTCATGATAATAATCAAACATTTCATTATCACTGTGTAAACTAACAGCTTGACAGCTTCTCGATGCAAATACCAAGCAGCAACCAAAACATAAATGAACTCAGACACCGCGAGGAATAAATTCACTATTAAGACCAAATAATACTTCACACATAAGATCAGAAATTAGCAGCTATCAGCAGAAGCTAAAACCCCGGAGTAGAGCAATGATACCAACAGGCTACATGTTATTAGAAACAGCAAAATTAGTCTGAGTTGCAGCGTCCCCAAGCTGACAACACAAACAGGAAAACTCAGTTTCAGTAACACCGGTGTTTTGTCCAAGTTTGTTGCCTTGTCGATATGCGTTTCCTCTTACCTAAACCTGCTTGAAGTGGCATTTCAGGTAGATAGCAAATGTGAGGATGGTGGACGGAGTCGTGGTCGCAGCAGGAAGCAGGATTATTTCCCCTCAGTTTAGCTAAACCATCGTGATGGACAAGGCTAGCTTGCTTGTGAAATGCTATATGAGCAGGTGTAGCGTTAGCATAAGTGTTTATAGCAGAGGTAGCTAAAAAAAAAAAAAAACGGAAGCAGAATAAGAGAGGAAAACAGTGGACACTGACATTTTAAATAACCCGCCTTAGGTCAAACGGTGTGTTGCATGTGTGTTGCTGTCACTGTGAGTAATTGTTACTGTCATGTGATTAGCAACGCAACTATTCACAAGGTATGCGTTAACTGTCAATCCAATGTTGCCTAGCAATATTGATATCTCACTTCCGGGTTTAGTATTACGCTCTTGAATTTAAATATCTAATACTGTAATATTCACATCTGTCTGCTCAGATTATCTTTGCTGTTATTTATGTCTTGTCTCAGTTTAAGTATTTGCCTAGGATAAGGCAGATCCTAGCTCTTACTAAGAACTTTGTTATATGCAGTATGACACCCTTGTCACATGTATGTTTATACTTTCTGTTTTAAAATGTGTCAATTCAATCAGATGAGTCCCTCTTTCACGTTTCATGCATTTTTGCATTTTTTTAAACTAGTGATTTTCAAGTTATTTAGCTTTAGTTTTCTAACTTAATCTTTAAACACAGGACATCCATAGGCACCGTCATTAATTCACTTGTTTTCTGTAGAATTTGTCTGTTTTATTTTTAGCTGATTGACAATTATTATATGTGCTTAAACTCAAGATCTTTATTTACATATTCATTTGTGTTGCTATCCAGGGAGAAGCTGGTCCTACTGGTGCTCGTGGACCTGAGGGTGCTCAGGGACCACGTGGAGAGTCTGGCACTCCCGGCTCACCCGGACCTTCTGGCGCTTCTGTAAGTGATGATTTAAACACATATTTAAAAGGAAAAACGTAGTAGATTAACTATAGCAAAGTATTACTTACAAGGAAATACTTGTAGTCATCTAAATTTCATGATATACTGTATTTTGAGGCAGTGCAATGGGCTGTGTCAACAGCTATATTTTGTTTTTAGTATACTCAACCCCACTGTGTTATATTTTTATTTTTCTGGTGATATATACTTTTTAATGCACTGAGAGAACTGAGCTGTAGAAAGGCTGTAAATGACAATATATTTTAACTTTGTAGATTAGAGCAATCACTCCCAGGACAATAACTGACTCAGTGCCAGTTATGATTACTGCAGTGCATTAACTTACTTTGTCTTTTTTTCTCTACAGGGAAACCCTGGTACTGATGGTATCCCAGGATCCAAAGGATCAGCTGTAAGTTTAAAACTCTTATTTGTCTGTATTTCAAACTGCTGCCCACACTGTGTATTTTCCCATTTAACTACTGTACAATAGAAGTGCAGGTGATGTTTTTCTCACACACTCTGATCTGAACTGATCTAGTATACATAATTTACATGTCTAATACATTTGCTTTTAAAATACAGAAGGCTCTTCTTCACTGCCGTCAGATGAAACTCTTCTTCACTGCCTTCGGTACATTGCAGTTGTAGCCACTGTTGTCACGGATGCTTTTATAGCGCAGAATTTATACCAGCTCTCCAGCAGTGGGCCTGTATCTTCTTATTTACATTCAGCAAAAGATAATTCACTATGAAAGTTATACTGACAGTAAAATCAGTGGTAACTTATTATGGACTACATCCATTTAAATGGATGGTTGAGTGTTCAATCAGCTGACTGACGTCATCTCTCTCTTTCTTCCTCTGTAGGGTGCTCCTGGTATCGCTGGTGCTCCTGGTTTTCCTGGACCTCGTGGGCCTCCTGGGCCTCAGGGAGCAACAGGACCTCTCGGGCCCAAAGGAACATCTGTATGTACTCAGTGAATCATTCATAAACCAGAGATAGCCCCTTTTAGTTGTGTTGTGTTGCTTGCAAACAGTTTAGATCCAGTTTGCAATTCATTCATTTCATGTTCCAAATAATAACATGGCACAGATAAAATAACATCCTGCTGCTTTCTCTCTATCTCTCTCTTTTATCTGTCTGTCTACCTATCTGTATCTCTGTCTATCTATTATTGTTTAGGGAGACCCCGGTATTCCAGGGTTCAAGGGAGAGGCTGGACCCAAAGGAGAAATTGTGAGTTTTGTTTTGTTTTCTTTTACTTGTCCCTGTATTCCCTGTTTGTTCACATATCTAACTAAATCCAAACACTGATATCTACTGTGTACACAGTATCCAGATAAATAATAAGTGTAGATAACAATCTCTTCTTAGATCAGGTAAATTTGAAATCAGCAGATTATAGATAGAAATCATCTGAATGGACCCAGTACTTTTGAAGGTTTCTCATGTAGTCTGAGAAATACAAAACATATGAACCCAAAGTTATGAGCTTTTCTTTCTGTTGCTGAAACAGGTTTCCTCAGATCAATAGTTGCATGTGCAATCATTAAGATTGTCCATTTATATTTAATTTCTCTCTTTTTTAAGTCTTTCTGTCTTTCATTTCTAACATGGTCTGATGTGTTCTCCAGGGACCAGTTGGTCTTCAGGGAGCTCCAGGCCCACAAGGAGAAGAGGGCAAGAGAGGACCCAGGGGTGAGCCTGGTGCTGCTGGACCACTTGGACCTCCTGGAGAGAGAGTGAGTATATTTAGTTATTTTACAGCTGAAGTAAATGTATGCTGCTTAGCAACACAGAAACAGAATTAACAGGTTTCCTCCTGTGTAGATTCATAGATTAAAGGTTGTCAAATATTTATATATATCTCTTAAAATAGACATTTGATAACGTTTTGTCCCACAAATTTTGTTTTTGAAAGTTTTCGTTGCTGTTGAATCAGTGAGTGTACTGTATATTGCGCATATTGCACATATGTAATATTGATGAGACTGAAACTGTTTGTACATTTTTAATGAGGATAATTTCATTTCAATTCAGTTTGAATGAAATTAAACTGTTCCTTATTTTGTTGGTCACCACCTGGGAACCACTATGAGATTCAGTGACTTAAATATTGTTGTTATAATGATCATACTGCGACTCGTTTTTTTTGTGTTTTCTGTGTAGGGAGCTCCCGGTAACCGTGGTTTCCCTGGTCAAGACGGTCTGGCTGGTCCCAAGGTGAGTTATACTCGTTCCTGAGAAATGGCTTTATTATTGCTATAGCAACAGAAAATCTCCATCTGAAAGAGAAAATGAACATGATGCTTTTAGAGGATACAGATCTGGCAGAGGATGGAAGAGATAAGGAAATTTATGCAGCTGATGCGTCAGTAGTCACGGGTGTAAATCTGTGAAACCGACAATTAACGTATTCCATCTGCTGCATATTGCATTCGGAAATTGCTGTTAACAATGACTTGGTCCAATATTCTCATTGGTTTTCTATTTGTTTTTGACTGGTGCAGTGAGAAAATAAAATCTTTGAATCACCTAATCACAACGACCAATCAGCATGGACTGTAATTTCATAATTTCACTCAGTTTGACTTGGTAACCTTCAAATCCAACCATGGAAAAGATAAAGACTCTCAGTATTCTAGTACTGTAGTGTTATCAGAATTTACAAATCTGTTGTATGTTGTAAGTCCCTGCAGAATTTGTGGATTTACATTATTCTGCTGTAGAGAGCAGAGAGTCAGCACTCTGGGCTTCAAACCAGCCTCTATAGGTTCTCTCTAATCCACTTCCACACAGCTTTAAGGCCCAAAGGATGGTGTCCCTCTGCAGAATAGGGTGGGACTTTTCTTTTGTCAGTTGCAGTTGATGCTGTGTTTGTTGTGACTAACCCACCAATTTAACACAAACTGGGCAAAATGTCCCTGAAACTGAATATTTCCACCTTTAGGCTAACTCCTCACATAAGCTCTCCAGAATTAAATATCATAAAGCTCAAACGTTGATGAATCTGTAACCAAGACTGTTATTTTTATTTATTTACAATGCCAAACTTGTTTTGTTGTTGATTATATTGTTGAGAAACAAAATCTCTGCAGTCAGTTATCTCCTCTGGATTATTACAAACTGGCGTAGGCCGCTCTTTGTTCAGTTGGCTTTTTAATTTTAATTAATTTTAATGCTGTTTTGTCTCATATAGATGGTTCATTTGTTTATATTGGTCATGTAATGTATTACAGTTTCTTAAGGTCTTCTTTGCCTCCTCAGACAAAAATCATATAGTTAGTAAGTAAGAAAGTAGTATAGTTAGTAGTTTTGCAGTGAGATAGTTTTTCAGCACTCAGGGGAAAAGAATTGGCATCAAACTGCTTCACTGCATTATTTCAATATTCAAATTGGCTTTATTGGCATGACAGATCAGGAATCTATATTGCCAAAGCAGTACAGAAATACAATATTATATATATAATACATAACATAAACTTTAAAATACCATGTTAATTTAGTTCATATCTGCTATTAGTTGTTAAAAGACCAAAACAATTCAGTATATGTTAGAATTATGCATGTATAAATATATAGATGGGGTTAAAGTTAACTTGGGTTACTTGACAACAAGTGCAACACCCTGCAAAATAATGTGCATACAAGATTTTAAGACATATTTCAATTTCATACAAGCACAAGAGCTAGAAATTATATGTTCCAGTTATAGCTGTATCATTTACAGTATTCTTTGATAGTAAAATAATGACCTCTCCAACATTATGTTGTAATGTTTTTCATAAATGAAAAACAGCATCTTACTGGAAAACATTCATTTTCCCAACACAGAACAAATGGTTTTCAGAGGCATAATCATTTAAAAAGAAAAAGACCAAAGGTTGCACATTTTCATAGCTGATCTGTTTACATAGATATTTAGCATTTTAAAGCACAAAACTGAGTATCTTTTGGGAATTACTAGAAAGCATGAGTCATTAGTCATATCTGACTGCACTGTGGTAAGGGCAAATGAGAACTTAAAATCATTTTGGCAAAAGATTTCCTTGAGCATTTTATTGATTCAGTTGTCCCCTGCTGAAAGATCATTTCTCACCTCATTAACTCATAATAATTCTTAAATCAAGCGAAATTGCACAAAGCGGCGTACAGAAGTTTTGATATTGTGTTTGATGAGGCGCGTAATAAATGAAGTGGCTCTTCAAGGTTTACACTGAACTCAGAGCAGCACCCTTACTGACGAGTTAATGAAGTACATAATATTTAAAATTTCCAGTGAAGAGCCAAGAGTGAAATTCATCAGCACTCCTGTTTCCTCCACTTCATCTGGAGCTCATGCACAGGCAATAGTCATGCATGCAACTCCACCATGTGGCCACAAGATGGCAGTATAGCTGAGAAACCCATCATCCGCTGGTGACCTACATGTCCCACTTCAGCAAAGACAGCATCTGATTTAACATAATCTTCCCCACACAATTTCATTTATACCAAAATGAATCTGTCAGACTTTAATCTTCTCATCTCCAGCAGGTCAATGGAAAAGGGAAACTTATTTCCTCTGGGGTTTGAGAATTGAAGTGTCGCCTCCTTAGTGATTGACTGAGTCACCAATCCCTGTTTTATTTTCTCTCTCCTAACACAGGGAGCCCCTGGTGAGCGTGGACCCGCTGGTGCCAGTGGTCCCAAGGGTGCCAACGGTGACCCTGGCCGTCCCGGAGAGTCTGGTCTGCCCGGTGCCAGAGTAAGCACTTCCCTTATCTATAATACCACAGATCTGGATGTTGGTGACCTGTAGAAATGTGCTTTAAAACATGCAGAAATAAGGAAATAATCAATGATTTTTAGATGGATTCCAATTTATGTTTACATTTTAAATACACAATTTGGCTTCTTTACCTGGTTGTGTAATTATTATACGAGTCAATATTAATACAATACATACAATGTCAGATCTCGACCATTCTGTAGAAGATGGTACACTGTAATTATGTTTCTTCTCTCACAGGGTCTGACTGGACGCCCTGGTGACGCCGGTCCTCAAGGAAAAGTTGGACCTTCTGTAAGTGCACTTTTTCCTGTTGTAATGCAGTTGTTGTGTCTTTGTCAATCAATAAAAATAATCACACAGCATGTATCCTCACCCAGCATGAGGGTCTGTGTGTGTGTGTGTGTGTGTGTGTGTGTGTGTGTGTGTGTGTGTGTGTGTTTATATCTCATGTGGAACAAGCAGGGAGAGACTTGTAATTTTACCAAATGTGCTCTCATTACATAATGACTCGTAAGTGGTATCATCAAATTGAATTGCAGGAGATTTATCCAGCCATTATCCACCAGGCTCATCCCCAGTGGTATTTGTGTTTCAAATAGGCTTTTTAGATTGACAAAGTCCCACACACTGTAGCTTTCATTCAGTTCAATTCAGTTCAATTCAGAGCGCTGGCATTTTCTCGACTTCACCTGGGACATGGTAACTCTTAATCCATTGTTTTTGGTCTAATCCATTTCCTAACTGAGTGGAAAGTCCTAAAAAATTGAAACTGAAACTATAAACTGAATTATTTTCAATGGATTGACTATTAAGATGTCTTTGATATGAAAAGTTGTGCTGCACCATAATGTTTTTATGTTGGCTATATGAACATTATGTTAAAAACACGTTCGCTGTTCAGGGACGACATTTCCTTAAAGCACTACGGTTAACTGACAGATTAAGCAGTTGTTTCATGTTTTGACTGACTGACTGAGGTTGCTGGCATATGGTCAGGCTGATTATGATTGAGGGTTTATTTGATCTGTTATTTCTTTGCGTCCTGGCTTTCCTAGTTTGCTCCTGTGGGGTTTATTTATTTATTTAGGAGCAATGAAAATTTCAACAAATTGAGTAACCGTTGCATATCCTTGGGCCATCCTTGGACGTTTCTCTCCCAGTCAAAATCCAAGTGTGATTTAGCGTTTTCCATTGCTGGCCCCAGATGTTGGAACAGTTTACCCCTCACTACTTTTCACAAATGTATAATAATGTATTATAATCACTACATGATTGCTTATACGGTATATTGCTTAGATTATCTAATTGGATTTTTTATTTCTCTGTAAAGCATTTTGGTCATCATTTGTAGTTTTTAAATGTGCTCTATAAATAAATTAAACTTGACTTTACTTCACTAGGGAGCTCCTGGTGAGGATGGTCGCCCAGGACCCCCCGGCCCACAGGGAGCCCGTGGGCAGCCTGGTGTCATGGGATTCCCCGGACCCAAGGGAGCAACTGTGAGTATATAGTCATTCATATATATTCATTATATAAAAAAATCCAATGTGAATGCATAACCAAGATAAAGGTGTTATCTATATAGGAATAAATGTTCACCTGTTTCAACATAATAGAACTTGTTTTGTTGTCTTTGTTGTTTTATTTGTCCTCTCTAAAAATAAGTCCCCGAATCAAGAATAGAAACTAAACACCTGGAGTACTGCAGAACAATTTCATGACATTTGATGTGCACCATCACATGCACCCGCTCTCCTCTCAAAATAGATGCAGGACCAAGCAAATCAGCCGCGGCACTGTGACTAACCACTGCATTTTGTTTCTGTTATGATTAGGGTGACGCTGGCAAGTCTGGTGAGAAAGGACTGGGTGGAGCTCCTGGTCTGAGAGTAAGTTATTCACCGTTCACACTTATTCATTATATTTGGACTCAACCAAATGGATCTTACATGTACTGTAATTTGAAAATACATTGTTTAGCCAATATCACCATGTTTCCATTTCATGACATTTTAAAGTCAACCATCCTCTGATTGACTGTACGGAAGATCTTCAAAACATACATATTCATATAAATAATGAATTAATCAGGTCCCTAACATTTAAAAAAATGGCTGTCTTGGAATATATATATATTTATTTTTATTTTTATTTATTTTTTTTCTTTATTTTTTTTTTCTTTCAGACTCTGAATGTTCGTGATTATTATAAAGTCCAAATTATTAAACAGATTCAATTTAACCTTTTTTTCTTTTCTTTTTTTGTTGTTGTAAACTAACTTCAATGTCATGTCATCATTGTCATTATTTGTTGTTGTCTTTTTTCTGTCTTTGAAAACTAATTAAAAAAAATTTTGTAGGTAACCTTTTTTCGGTAGCTTGTTTTGTGTTCTCTGGCTACTGTGACTCACCACTGATCTACTGTTATTTCTGTAGTTCAGCTTCCACATCAGAAGCAAGTTGAAAAGCTCAATTATAGCTATCAGATGTCTATCTAGTTAATAGCATCATCATTGGCTTAACTGTTGATAGCAATCTATTTGTTCTCCCCCATCCTTCCTCCTTCCTCCCTCTCTTCCTTCTTCTCCTCAGGGTCTGCCTGGCAAAGATGGAGAAACCGGCGCTGCTGGACCCCCCGGCCCTTCTGTACGTATCTCCATCTCCCCCACCCCACTCCATATAGCTTCAACACTGATATTATCTTCCCCTTTTCTCAGTCTGCAACCTTCGGTATCTCCATTTCCCAGACTGCCTCAACGATAGCTCTGTCTGAAAAAAAAGTCCTTGACACAAATGCCTGGACATTGTAAGATGGCATCACTGACTCACAGACTTTAATCTTGTTTTGAAGT
This sequence comes from Maccullochella peelii, assembly GCA_002120245.1. Classification (NCBI taxonomy): domain Eukaryota; kingdom Metazoa; phylum Chordata; class Actinopteri; order Centrarchiformes; family Percichthyidae; genus Maccullochella; species Maccullochella peelii. The sequence continues at coordinate 91,818 of LKNJ01000246.1, forward strand.
TTGCGTTTCAGTGCACTAAACAAAATAAAAGCCTGTTTAACCTGAAATTATCCCTATGTTGTTTACTGATATCAGAGATACTTGAATGGCAAATTTAGCAAAATCTTCCCTCCATTTTAAACATCAAAGTCATATGTGAAATTTTCTGACATTTAGTTTGTGATAGAAGTTAGTTGTGATTATGGATTTTGAATTATCTGTTCAGGGCCCTGCTGGAGAGAGAGGCGAGCAAGGACAGCCTGGTCCCTCAGGTTTCCAGGTGAGTCTGTCTGCTCAAACTTTTTCCTTAGATTGCCTGTTAAAGTTTCTGTATGAATGCAGCTATTTCTCTAATTAGGGCTGTAAGTGTGATTGTAATTGTATTGCTGTTTTTACAATGTAAGACTTACAAAAAAAAAACATTGATCAGTCCGTTTATCTCTCTCACTGAGCTGTGCAAAGACCAATACAGACAGACCTGATTGAAAATTCTTGTATTATGAATGTCACATATTTCTTTTTAAAATCAACCTTTTTTCTTCCAACATAAATATACCGGTTAACCAACATGTTCTGATTTATTGCTGTACATGAATTTCTTATAGTTTTTGTTCATTGCTCACATCATTTTTGTTCCTTTGCTGTACTCAGGGTCTACCTGGACCTCCTGGCCCCCCTGGTGAGGGAGGCAAGCCTGGAGACCAGGTGAGTGCACTTTTTTGGCAAAATATAGCTTATAAAGTCACATAAACGGAGTGGAAATACTTCTGCAGCACTGTTCTGTCGAAGAGATCCTAAAAGAATCTGTGCCTATGGACTTTGGTGGATGCTGTTCTTTTACTCCCAGCCCTGACAGTATTAGTATCTTTTTATTGAACTGTTAACATTGCTGTGAAAGAGCAGGTATGCTCAGCCAAGTTACCCTGTATAAATAAAGGTTAGCTCTGTGTCCTAAAATAATGAACTCTGAGGCTGCCTGCAATGTTGTTTCATACTGTAACAGCATCTTGCTATTACCGTTCGTATAACTTCTGTATCACTGTGAATGGAAAAGTATAGCATTGACATGTTGTTAACCATGTTATCTATATGTGTTTATACTTAATACAGCCTGTAAATATCTGTCTCTCACTAATAATTTTGAGTTAGCATGGCCACTGCTGTAACCCAATCTAGACTTTAACTAAATCTATCAGTTGTGTTAGTAGTTCTAGTTGTTGTAGTTCCTCTTTTCAAATATACATGGCTTGATTTGTCATGTACTGATCCTGTGTATCTTTTCAGGGAGTTCCTGGGGAGGCTGGAGCTGCTGGTGCTACTGGACCCAGAGTAAGTTGACAGTCCGTATTTCACTTCACTGCTGTTTGACTGACTGATTGTCAGACATGCCGCTGATTGTCGTTGTGTCACCATTCAGGGAGAGCGTGGTTTCCCCGGAGAGAGAGGAGCTGCTGGCTCTCAGGGTCTGCAGGGACCTCGAGGTCTGCCTGGAACTCCTGGAACTGACGGACCCAAGGTGAGTCTAACATTTGATCTATAACCAAGAAGAGACAGATTTTCAAATTATTAAACGTCATCGCCTGAGGTGTACTCACTCCACTGGCTCATATGCTTTCTTATCACATACAGCAGCAGCAACACAATCATGTGAGCATGTGATCAAATAATAATTACCTGAGCAGTGTTGACTACATTCAGTGTTTTCCCTCATAAATTGTTTATTGGAGGTGGTAAGCCTCCCAGATCCTGACACATCCTGTCTCATGATCAATTTAGTTAGTAGATGACATTCTAATGTCATGTCTGTGTGGCATTTGCTGTATGAAACGCTCCGTTTTCCTGAAGGTAGACATTGTATTTTATAAAAGTGTATTAATTTTGGGGTGCCCTGAAGGCAGTGGTTCCCAGCCTAGAGTTCAGGACCCCCACAGAGGGTCACAGGATAAATCTGAGGGGTCACAAGATGATTAACAGGAAATATATATATATACACAGTATATACCTAGTCACATATAAGTAAACCTGTATATACATATGTACATACAAGCAATATAATACAATACACACTGTACACACACATCTGGATATAAACATATCACTATATGATGGATAGTGTACATATACATAAAAACTAAACCAAGTTGTTTTTTCTTTTTAAAACTATGTTCATTTTTTATGATATTAGTGGAGACGGTCTTTATTTCAGGCGAGGTGGCTCACTTCCCTTAAAAACACTGTGGGAAACCCTGTATATGTATCATTTGAATAGAAGACTGCATTATTACTATAATAAGGATGATTCAAGACTCTTTACCTGCATTCAAATACTACATTTAATAAATTCATAAAATGAGCGTATTTTAAAGACATATAATATCTTCTCTACATTGTTAAATAACTGGTATCTCAGCATATTTCCAATCAAGCTACAGTAGACAGTCACTTGCTTATCAGCCATCAACAAATTCTAGCCACTACAGTAATTTGTAACAACGGCACTGTGAGTAGAGGAAGAGCTCAAAGCGGCTGCAATTCTCACTTTTAGTTTGTTATCTGGTCAGTTTTTAATCCCAGTTCATGGGTTTTCTTCCCTTAAGGTCAGACAGGAGCGGATAGACAGGATGAGGATTATAGAGCCGACATGATTGTGATGGTGATGGAGAAGGGATGAGCAGACACTCTGTGGAGGGTTTAGCTCGATTCCGAGGAAGATGCACAACAATTTTGTTGCAAGAAATAAATTGTACATCTCCCCCCTTCAATAAAAAATACAGTTTGAATGTATTCACAACCAACATGGAGGCTGTGCAAGCCCTGTGGTTACAGCTTAATGACTGCAGATAGGCAGCAGAGTTGTTCTGATCTGCGTCTGATCTCCAGTCTGAGGCTGCAGTAGAAAGCACTGCTGATAAGCCTGACAACTTTTGACCAGGAGTGGGCCTGGTAGAGCCAATTTTAAAAAAAAACAAAAAAAACAAAACCAAAATCAAAGTCTGCATTTCTCTTTTTATCTTGGCTTTGATATGTGGAGTTTTGTTATGATAAAACTTTTTCTGTCTTTTTCTACACTTTAATGAATTCGATTAGGTCAGCAAAGTTGGTAAAAGTTTATTTTAATCCGGCAAGTGAACAACCTGTGTCAGGCGAATAATATTGAACTCATCTGTTTTTCGCAGTGTTACTTTTCTGTCATTCTTTCGATCCTCTGATAACCTTGAACAGAGCATGCTGAAACAAAGACGAGCGTGGGTCTCTTTTGTTGAATAAGTAGATGCTCCACTTTTGTGTTTCTGACACACATATAAATAAACACAAAAGCAAAAGCATGACAACAGAACATACTCACAGAAGTCTTGGTTGTGGATAAGAACTGCTTTGTTTTAACAGAGTATGGCACCTTCGCACTTATGCAGCAGGTGCTTATTTTCAGTACTTTTTCTGTCTGTGTCTGTTTCTTGACCCCGTTGCTGTCCCTGCATAACATCCTCTTCATTTATTTCTGCTCCATAATAGGGAGCCATTGGACCTGCTGGTGGCTCTGGAGCTCAGGGCCCCCCCGGCCTGCAGGGTATGCCTGGAGAGAGAGGATCTGCTGGCATTCCTGGACCCAAAGGAGACCGAGTAAGCCAGAACACTGAATATTTATACATTTAATATGTATAATTTTCTTGACTTGACAAATGTTATGCCTATACCCTTGGCAGGTGACAGATTGTATTTTATTATTTTTTATCCCCATAGGGTGACCTTGGAGAGAAAGGACCTGAAGGTGCTTCTGGCAAAGACGGTGCTCGAGTGAGTGATTGTCATGCATTTTGTTTTTCATGAATGAGAATTGTCAGTGTTGAATGTGGGAGAAGCTCCGCTGTATTACATCACAAATTTTTCCAGGCCTGATTTCAAACCAAAATGTTCATTTTTGTTCTGTTTCCTGTCACAGGGTCTCACTGGTCCCATTGGTCCTCCTGGTCCTGGTGGTCCCAATGGAGAGAAGGTGAGTGTCATTTAATTTAATTATTATACAGTTATTGGCAAGTTATCACTATAATATGTTGTCTGATTGTTTGTATTATTATTTTGTACATTTTATTGGGGCATATCCAACTGTGTAACTGTACTTCTATCTGAATCTACTGTTCGTGTGTCTCAGTGTTTGTTGCTGATGTTACTGTGTTTTCTTACAGGGTGAATCTGGTCCTGCTGGTCCTTCTGGAGCTCCTGGTACCCGCGGTGCTCCTGTAAGTGTCACAGTTTAACCAGAATCAATTCATTCCTTAAACGGGATTCCATTGTCTACATCAAAAAAAAGAATGAATTTAGTGCACTTACCTTGCAGTACAAAAAACCCTCCACCATCCATTTGTTAGTTTGTAGGAGGATTTATTTGAGATATACAAAAATTAAACATTATTCAGTAGTAGTTTTTGCTTAGAGCCAATCGTTTTGTAAGATTAAAGATGATCAGTATAAAATAGTAGCTGTCAATGTTGAAGTTGGAAATTGGAAGCGCTTCAGTTTTGTCAACAGATTTTTAACAGACCAATTTCTCTCACTTTCAGTCAGCACTGCAGCCTGAACTAACCTCTGAGTTTCATGTTGCCTCTTTCAGGGTGACAGGGGTGAGACTGGACCTCCTGGCCCTGCTGGATTTGCTGGACCCCCTGTAAGTAACAAATAACAACACAGACCAGCTCCAGGGCCGTAGACTAAATGTCAGGACATGTAGCCTATGGCCCTGGAGTCCTGTTCTAGACATGCAAGCAACGTTAAGAAAGCAATAAATATTGAAAGTCATGCTCTAGTTGTCTTTGTGGATTTTCTATTCAGTCATAAATGTTTATAATAACTCTGAGTTAAGCGGCAATTTAAAGAGTATAAATCGTCAACCACCTCACCTTAAGTTTCACTTGAGGACAGAATGTGAAGGACAGAAAAGAAGTAATAACATAAAATCAACAGCTCTGCTTTTTAAATATAGCTAAATAACACTCAGTATATACAGTGAAAATCCAGTTAGAATCAAAAATATATTTACATAAAATGAACCTAAAAATACAAAAAGCTGCAAAAACTAGTAACACAAAGTTAGTAAAATATTAATCGCAGCCATTACTGACTGCCATAACTCCTACAATTTTGAAAATAAAAAAGATCTAATACTTAATTATTGGATTAAAGCACAGTAGATATACAACAGATAACACTTTGATAATAATCAAATAAAGTTGCGGTCAAAATGTGGTTATTTTATTCTCTAGATTTAAAAAAACCTCACCTTGTGTTTTGTTACCTGGAAAATGAGACTCCAGTTTTAATGTTTTGGGTTTTTTAAATTTTCTTTCATCACAAAGAGTCATGAGCTGAGAGACAGACCTTGACCTCCTTTCTATTACTACTATCTGTAAACACTTGGATATCTTATTGTGCTTATCGCTGTATTAGGCCTCTGTGACTCACTTTTTATCTTGACATGTGTCTTGTTTCCTCAGTGTATTATTCTGTGGAGAGAAATTAGTGTGTAGACAGTCGGAAGTCTTTGTATCTCTCATCCATTTAGTTCCTCCCAACGACTCCAGGCAGACATCAAATAAATGTTTTTAATAAGCTGCATCCTTCCAAAATGATTTTAATCAATATTTTTGTGAAGCACAATTTATCATTAGTTTTTTTTTTTTCCTCTAGGTTGCTCTATGATTAATTATTGAGTTTACGTCAGGATGAATAACACTACAAGGTGTCTAAATCATTTTTGGTTCACAGCTCACAGACTGTAACATCACAGCTTATCACCACACAGACTGAAAATAGACACAGATGCCACATAAAACATCAGCAGCTCTTATTAAATATTTTGAAATACGGGATCACACCTCTAGACTTAATTTCTGTTGAAGCAGTCACAATCTCAAACAAGTTTTGTGTGAAAGAAAAATCATGAAAGAAAGAAGAAAAGTGAAAGAAAACTAATCTCCTACTGCAGCTTTTAAGTATATTTCTTCTATAATAAATAGCACTTGTTATTATAGTATGATATAGTAACAATTACTTCCTAGGCTGCTTGCACACACACATGCACAGAAATGACAGCTAATCTTTTTAACTTAAAGACAAAGGAAACACCAGACAGACTTTAGAGCAACTCTGTCAGCCACTGTGGCCACAAGTGACAATTACACAATAATAGTAAATACTAAAATGTAGTGCAACAGTAGTACAGAAGAGTCACAAAGTCAGTGAACTGTCTCAGTAATATCAGTTACACAACTGTGTCTGTCTGCAGTTTGCTAACATTAGTCACCATAAGCTACTGGTCATACCAGACCAAGTATGGCCTTATCAGCAAAACCCTGAGTGTGTTAAATTGAGCATGAGTGTGTTTTATTGCTCATGAATTCTTTCCATTCATGAGCAATAAAACAAAACTTTTCATTTATAATAGGAAAATTGTGTTATTTCTTCTTTTAAAAGTTACATGTCTCGCTTTAAAGGTTCCATATTTGTGTAATTCTTCAGTGTAGATGAGTAAAGTTTAGTGTTTCTAATGTGTCTTGGCTTCTTATTGAGTACTGGTTTGATTTTGATTTAAAGCATACATTTTTTTATGCATTCTCCATCTTAAAGGGCTACTCCAGCGATTTAGTATTGCACTTCCACAAAGTTGGGAGGCATGCAAGAGACACATAAAACAAATTGAAAAAGCAGCAGAGGATAATATATCCTGACTTTTAGTCCTTAGTTTGGGTGAAGTTCCAAAAACCTTGTCTCCTACATTTCCTATAATGCATCTCACTCTCCCTGCCTGGTAAATGCTTCAACCCCTAGCTTGTAACGTACTTACTTTATATGTAAAATTGGTGGCGTGCCCCTTTAACCAAATATAACATAACAAATATAAACATTTGTTGTGTTAATGGCTGACACATTTCATTCATTCAACTGTTTCTGTCTTTCAGGGATCTGATGGTCAGCCTGGAACCAAGGGAGAGCAGGGAGAATCTGGACAGAAGGGTGACGCTGGTGCCCCTGGACCCCAAGGACCCTCTGGTGCCCCTGGACCTGCAGTGGGTTTCTCTCTAGACTTTTTTTACATTGTAGCTGAACCAAACCGTAAATTTTCTGGCTTTGCCTAAGCCCTAAATGATGAGGGCTTCTACCAAGACCTCAGACATTTACTGTCTAGTGACATTTTCTTTTTAATAATCAAAAACAATATACAGCAACTAGACAGACACTGATTGACTGTCTTTTTTATGAGAAGAGAAAAAATGTTATCGATACACAAATCGACAGAAAATTCCTCTTGTTTTTTTTTTTCTTTCTTTGTTGAACGTTTGCAGTGGAGACAAGTCAGAATGAAAGGTGTCCTTGTCACTGATTGTGCCACAGCAGGCCGAATAAAAACTACCTGATTCAAACTGATTTGAACAACATTTCAAAGCAACTGAAAGTGTTTTAGATGAGTTTATACTGTAATTTATAAAACACAAAATAAATGTCAGATAGTAATGTACAGTGTGTTTTCTGTTCCAGGGTCCTACAGGTGTTTTTGGACCTAAAGGTGCTCGTGGTGCTCAGGGACCTCCTGTAAGACTCTTGAAATCGCTTTCAATTCATTTACAATGTTTTACTTTTGTTAGATTATTCTTTGGCTTTGTATAACTTAATCTTTCTCTTTCAGGGTGCCACTGGTTTCCCTGGAGCTGCTGGCCGAGTTGGACCCCCTGGTCCCAATGTAAGTTCACTACACCCAACTGCGTCCATAACCACACAATAGGTGAATAGATATAAGACGCTGATATATTTATATATTTTCAAATTGTTTGACTGTTATTTTTGCAGTCACATAGACTTCCAGAATAAATAAACAAAATTCAACCTTTATTATATACTATAAAGATACTAGATGCATTATTCAGTCACTAAATGTGAAATTGGGAATGGGAAAGAAGAAGAAAATTGGGCTTGATTGATGTGTTACAAGCAAGAACCAGGTGCAGAAGAACAGATACAGGAATGTTTTCTGAATGCCACCTGACTGATTGTCACCTAGGAAGCCTTTTTAATTTGCACCTGTAAAGCATTTACTCTTGGTGTTTAAGCACCCACGCATTACCAGAACAGTATGTCTGACACAGTGGCAGTTGTTGGAGTTTGTTAAGAATATTTTTACAGACATGCTGACTAAAAGGAAGTGTAGCATATTGTGAAAAACAAGTCTGATCCTGTAAGATTGCTAATATGCGATATGTTATTAAAAGCTATTTAAAGATGCACAGACACCCAGGATGTGTGCATGTATGTAGGCGCTTCTTTCACAATAGTACTGACACGTATTACAATGTAATGGCATTTCATGTATGTTATGGCTTCTAGGGTAATCCTGGACCTGCTGGTCCTGCCGGCCCTGCTGGTAAAGATGGACCCAAGGGTGTGAGGGGAGATGGTGGACCCCCAGGCAGACAGGGTGATGCCGGACTCCGCGGTCCTGCTGGGCCTCCTGGAGAGAAGGGAGATGCTGGAGAGGACGGTCCCCCTGTGAGTTTGTCATACTTTGTATCATATTCCTCCACATAACACTCAAGACACGTCTGGGTTTTTACATAATATGTAACTTCTTGACCTTGTGACGCTTGAAATACCACTCCAATCCCTCTAGCACATCACATATTTAGCCAGTCTCTTTCTCTCAAGACTGCAACTCCTCAATCTCCTTGAACACCATCGAGTGTACATTATAGAGAAGAGAAAATTATTAAATGTGGGATTTTTTTTCTACATTTCTGTCTGTTCTGTTCTGTCAGCCCAAAGAGCCAATTTTATCTGTAATGGACAGCCGCCAAGCACGGTCTCCATTAATACACAGAGCTGTCAGTGTCCATCACTGACTGTAATAGCAGACCAAGACATATGACAGCACAGGGCAGCACAAGCCCAGTGACAGACTGATGACAGGACCCCAGGCTTTTACCTTGCCTGCACTCAGTGCTACACACACACACACACACCTGTCACACATGACGACGAGTCCTGTCAAGATAAAGACACATCACAGATGATTGCATACTCAAACATGAAGATGTGTCGAGACCCTTCCCACATATAGATTACATATATGAAATCTTGAACCGTGTATCAACACATCAAAGTCTTTGTCAGCTGAATGATGCGGTCTCAGGTGTCGCTTAGAGTCAGGTGTTTATTGTGAGCATAGATTAAGGGAGCTTTACTGTTGCACCGCAGGACATGTGGCGGAGTGGACTGTGGTGGTGTGGATGAAGTAGACCAGAGAGGTGATGGAGAGATTGATGTTGATCTGTGTTGCTGCGATTGACATAAGAAACAGTATAAATCAAATAAAGAAACACAAAGGAAAGAACGGAACACAAATAAAACTAACGAATAAAAATAAGTGGAATATAACGTGTTAACCAGTGAGCTTTAGAGAGGCTGGTAGATGGATTTTGTTTCCTTTGGACAGAGCCATGCAACATGCTAGCTGTTTCCCCCTGTTTCCAGTCTTTTATGCTAAGCTAAACTAACTGGAGGCTAGCTGTAGCTTTATATTTATCTTACGGACGTGAGAGTGGTATCGTTTGCTTTTCATCTAACTGTTGGCCAGAAAGCAAATAAGCTAAAAAATTAATTTGAATGTGAAAAGGACAGAAAGTCTGACTCTTGTGGCTTAATCTGAGAAGGTATCATTGCAAATAGGCAAGGAAAGCTAAATGATGATGAGAGAAAGTTGTGTATATTAAAATGGTGTGATTACAATAATGGTGTAAACAGTTGTTACAGTTGAGTACAGTACAGTCCACCAGAGAGCACGGACACGATATCTAAATATACTGTATCGCTATCAAAAAGTGTCAATATCAGAACTGGCCTCAAAAACCCAGTAACGTTATCATTCGTGGTATAGTTACGTCTGTAACCACGTCATTAGTGGTATATTGTGTCTGTAATGAAAACATTATTTTGTACATGGAAAAAATGAAAAAAACACAACCATAATTAAGTAATACTAAGTGATGTGACTGCTGATACATTTACCAGACATTAATTGTGTTTTCCACCTCTTTTTTTCCCCTCTCAGGGTCCCCTGGGTCCTTCAGGTCCTCAGGGTTTGGGTGGTCAGCGCGGTATTGTCGGTCTGCCTGGACAGCGTGGTGAGAGAGGTTTCCCTGGTCTGCCTGGACCTTCTGTAAGTAACATACTGTTGGCTTTATCAAATAATTTAATGTAGAAATTGCGGCTGCAACTTATAATTATTTTCATTAGCAATTAACCTGTCTTTTTTTTAACAATTAATTATTTAGTCTATAAATGTCCAACACACAATAATATATAATGTTAAACAAATGGAGAAAAGCAGCCAGACGAGAGGCTGGAACTCGACAAATATTTTGGCTTTTTTTGCTTGATAAAAGATTAAATGATGAACAAAACGTGTGTGTTTGTGTGTGCAAATGCATCAAAATAGGTTTAGGCTAAGTACTATGGCTCTTATTGCAATGTTCATGGTTGAAGGGAGGATTACTAAACGTTGGATGGTCACTGCAGAGTTGTTTACGAAATGGGTTGTTTCTCTTTCACTGCTGCGAGTGACATAATGACAGGCCACAGACAGGCACTGGACTGTCATTCTGCTGTGGCCTAATTGGATCACAGTCAAATCACATGAGCCAGGACTTTTCTCCTGGTGAACTGACTCCATCTGATGTTCAGTGTGACATGTGGCAGCTCACATTATCTGATATGTGACATGAGTCATGTCCCCTACTTATAGCATCTCAGTGGGCACATCCTTACCATTAATAATTCATCAGTGTGCATGAAAGGGACACTAGGAAAGAAGCGGTGATGCCAAACTCACCCAGGAATGTTTAATGTTTAATATGCTTTTGATATCAGAAGTGAAGTTTGAAATGCAGATACAGTGTATGTGACCTTCTGTAGTTTTCTTCAAGTTTGGTCCCTTTGAAGGCAGCAGGTGCATTCTCATTGTCTTTTGGCTTGGTCGTAGGTAAATTAGCATTTCAAATGGGCTGTGTAATAGATAATTGAGAGTTTTCTGCTTCATTGAGACATCAACATGAACCTTTCCAACACCTGATTTGACAAACACACCATTCCGTGTGAGTGGTCTTTGCTTCCAATTTTCTAACTGAAAACAAACATGGCGGCTGTCAGATGTTTCCAAAACTGTTGACCAAAACCAGTTTCTAAATTAATTTCAGGAGATTAATAGGCCAAGCAGTTCCAAGATCATTTTATATGATCGTAGATCAGCATATATTGATATTTTTTTCATCAATGTTGAATGAAACTTATCCAAAACTATCGACCAAAACTTTTCAAAATAAATTTGAGGAGATTCACAGGCCAATCCGTTGCAAAAACATGCTGCATTTTATATCTGCAACACCTAGTTTTAATAGCTGTTAACAAGGGTGTCTAGGGAGGCAGCAAACATGTTACCATCTAAACGTAGACTGGCTATGCAGCAATAAAGTGTTTTGATATAAATGTCATTGTTGTCACTGTGAGAAAAACCTCTGAAATGGATTTAGATTTTGTGTTAGACTATAGTTGTAAGGCTGGCAGGTCTTTGCTGCAGGAGCAGGTTTAATAAAACCTTGTCTTCATCTCCATCTGAGGACTTACCTGCACACAATATCTGATTTTGACTTAGAGGCTGTTATCAGCCTTATATATCAGCCATGTGATCTAACCCTAGCTGTTCACTGCGGTGTTTCCAAAAACAGTGATTCACTGGGACTGAATATATAATTACAGAAAGTGAGTGAACGTAGATAAATTACATGATGAGTTGTATCTTTGGGTAATTCATGATGTCTTATAATGTAACGTTTAGTTTAAGTGGAGTAATGAGTCCTGCTCTCTCCTCTCCTCTCAGGGTGAGCCCGGAAAACAGGGAGCTTCTGGTGGCAGTGGAGACCGTGGACCCCCTGGACCTGTTGGACCACCTGGACTCACTGGACCTGCAGGAGATCCTGGCAGAGAGGTCAGAGAATGGGCAACACACAGCATGTGTGTGTTTGCATTCACATCTGCCACATTGTATTTAGTCCAGTGGCTCTTAACTGTTCATATCCCATGACTGGAATCTTGGTCTGGAGACCAAGTTGATTAAAATTCACTGCTATTTGCGTCATGTATACATTAGCATTGTGTTTACAGTGTATTATTAATGCGCTTTGTTGGAGCCAGGTTCATTATGCAGCTCATCAGTATTCAATAGGACATCTGGCTTGGTGGAGGTACTTAATATTATTCTGTCATCTGACAGGGCAACCCTGGATCTGATGGACCTCCTGGTAGAGATGGTGCTACTGGAATCAAGGTGAGAAAAACACAATCACGCTACAGAAGATGCATTAGGTCAAACCCTCTGTGTTGTAGGACGCTGCTGTACCCTGATTGGCTGACAGCACCATCTAATTTAAATCCTGTAAACCTGCTATATGGAGGGTTTCCATTCAATGCATTACTCCTACTTTCCCCAAACGGGATGAATATTAGTTATTATTTCATGTACGAAGCCAATCAGGACTCCAACACTGATGCATTTGTTAGAATTTATCGGAAACCGCCTGTAAAATCTGTGACTTGGCATTGCAATAACCTTTTTATTCAAATACCCAAGCAAAATCTTAGTTTCATGTTTATTATATATCTGCATTCATATACGGTAATTATGCGCACAGAGGAAATGATCATTTTTATGGGCCCTTTGGTATCTTATCTCAACATTTCTAGTATATTTTCACAATTCCAAACCATAAAAACTGCCATCTACTTTGAACGATGAACACCTGATGAATACCAGGTCGAATCGTGGAGTGAACAGAGCAAGCCCCTTTTCCAGCTCTCAATGCTAGAACTCTGTTTAATATGTTGTCCCCTTATAGAGGACATATCAGATATTACATTTATCCCAACAAACAGAGCAGGCTAAGGGTAGACAGCAATGATCCTACTGCACAATATGAGCGTAGCTTTTCTGACATGGCTGACTTTTCTGCTGCTGTGCTCTCTGTGCTGCAGGGTGATCGAGGTAACACTGGTCCAGCTGGTGCTTCTGGTGCTCCAGGCGCTACTGGTGCTCCCGGCCCAGTTGGTCCCACCGGCAAACAGGGAGACCGAGGAGAGTCTGTGAGTAGTAGCTCCAACACAAGTGACAGTGATGTTGTCTCTTTCCAATACAGAATGTTTCTGGGACTAAAGTTTGTCTCTCACTGTTAAATAAAGAGCAGGTGTCATTTATAAATGTTTCTCCTGCTGGAAAGTAGCATGTGGTCTGATTGCACACAAGTACAGAGGAGGATGCCTCAAGTGTTTTATCTTGACCAACTGACCTGTGGTTCTATTTTAACTTTTCTCATTTACATGGCATTGATTTAGTGCACTTCAGCAGAGATTTTCTCCTGTTTCAACATCATTTGGTCCTTAAATGCACCTTATTGCAAAATTGTCTTATTCCAGAAGACATATTTGACCTTAAGGTTTACCAGAATGCTTTTGGAAAGTTGCACTCTTTCCAAAAGTTCTTAAGTTACATTATTACAGATTAAATGATAGAGGTAGATGATGGCACCATTTAAACACAGTACATGTTCGTGAAGACAACAAAGATACAAGCACACAACATTTTGGCCCCTTAGCCAAGTCTGTTACCAGTTTAAAAAAGGAAGTGATGGTAATGGTGGTGGTCCAAAAACATTTACAGTTCATTTTAACACATATTAATATTGACAGATAAGATGACTCCAATGGAATCTGTCTGTTCAAAGCAGTATTCCAGTCATTTATGATCCTACTGTAACGTCACCGCCTTCTTTTGTTTTTCTTTCACAGGGTGCACAGGGACCTTCTGGACCTCCAGGACCTGCTGGAGCCAGAGGAATGCCTGTACGTATCTTTCTAAGCATTAACGCACACGCACACCTACATGCTAAGTTTTGAATTATTTCAAGTCTTCTAATGCAACAGAAAAAAAACAAATATTGGTGAAATTACAGTACGTTTTCCTAATTAGCTTGTTGTCCACTTGTTCTCAGGGACCTCAAGGACCCCGCGGTGACAAGGGTGAGGGTGGAGAGGTCGGTGAGAGAGGACAGAAGGGACACAGAGGCTTCACTGGTCTGCAGGGTCTGCCCGGTCCTCCGGTAAGCATCCAGACTGAATGTAAATCTGCGTGTCATCTGTGTGAAACTGGTCAAATTCATTCTTTATCATCATCCCTCTGATATTCACTTCCTCATAAACAGTAATACAGTACAGTGTATTTCAGGGTATCTGCATTTTATGCCAAGTATCCATATCCAGGTTGCATTAATTTAATTGACATCGTTAGAAATGATTGTTGTACTCCTGGGAAGTACTGAAAAAGTTGATATAATGATAATTAAATCTAGACCATATTGCCCCTACTGGTTTTCTATCATATGTTCATACTTTGGACGGTATGATCGTGACACAGGTATTAAATTGCATTGTACATGGTATTAAAAAGGTCCTAAAAAGTCTTAAATGTAACTTGCAGAAACCCTCATGTATGAATGTAATCATTATATGTTTAGGGTCAAGCTGGAGACCAGGGTGCCACTGGACCTGCTGGGCCTTCTGGACAAAGAGTGAGTACTAATGCTACCAAAATACTCAGTTGTAATAAAACATTTGGAACATCACTTTGAATTCAAAGTTTCTTCCCATGCAGTGTGTTTGGTGCTTAACATCAAGAGTTTTTCCTCCATCTGTGTACATAGGGACCACCTGGACCCGTTGGCCCTGCTGGAAAGGATGGTGGAAACGGTATGCCAGGACCCATTGGACCCCCCGGACCTCGTGGTCGCAGTGGAGAGACCGGCCCCTCCGTGAGTACCCACGAGAACTTTCTCTGCCTGTTACGTTGATCTTCCTCTGAAAATTATAACAGGCTAAAAATACCTTTTAGCCAGCAAATGTGACTCGAATAATGTTTTTTGTGTTAGTTACAACCTTACATTGTACACAACATGTTAAATATATGTCACATGCACGTGACCAATTATGTATTCAGGAATTCGAAACGCCCTCCGAAATGGAAAAGATCCAGAGTCCTTGAAATAACAAGAGCCTGACTGTGCTAAATTCACACCACATAATAACATCATGAATATCAGGTGTAAGTCATGTTGCTGCTGGGTATAAAATTAACAGTGGTCTCCCCCAGCTCATATACATCCCATCATCACTGACTCATCTATATATTCAGTGTAACCCTTTATAATCTCTCCTTTCTGTCTCTGTTTGTATATTCTGTATATACTATTCTCATATATATTAAACATACATTGAGGAAGGTCTTGAACATTTCTTTTTTGAAATAATCAGATACAAATGGCAACAGTAAAACATCATGAGAAGAACTGATAAACATGAAGGAAAAAAAAGTCCAAAATGTGTGATTATTTGGCTAAAATTGAATGGAAATATGTAGGAATTATTTCAATGATGACTTTAATATCAATATCATTATTATTTTCTGGATACTACACCAAACTGCATCAAAAATTCAAAATGTAAAAATGTGGCACAAGCGAAAAAATGCATTTTGCATAATGTCATTCTGGATGATTTATGGGTATAAAAAATCCTTCTCTGCAAAGTATCTTGACATAAGTGTTCCATAAACAGAAGCTTATTTCACTGATAAATCAAAACTAGGACTACCTTGTCATTTTGGGAAATAAAGGAGAAAAAATTGCTTAGTTTAAACATCTTTGATACCACTCGAAGGGTTGAGAGCCATATAAAATGATGGTTCACATACTGAAATACTGTATAACAGCTAATGTTAGACATATTAGAAACTCTTTCACAGTTCAGTCATTTAACACATTTCTTTATCTTCCTTATGTCGCAATCTAGGGAGACACTGAAAACAATACTGTATAATATATAATAATTTACATACAAGCTCTCAAACCCTAAGAATCACGACAATATCTTTGTCGTCATATTAACAAGCTATGACATAACACTTTGACAGCTGTGCTCAGATGTTTATTCAGATCATTCACGATGCTTTTGCAGCGATGTCTAAATGCTGTGTAGTGCCAAACATAGCCCTTCCATCTTTCGTCTTTTCATCTCAGGGTCCCCCCGGAAACCCTGGACCCCCCGGTCCTCCTGGTCCCCCTGGCCCTGGCATTGATATGTCCGCCTTCGCTGGTCTGGGTCAAATTGAAAAGTCCCCTGATCCTCTCAGGTACATGAGGGCCGACCAGGCTTCCGGAAACCTCCGCCAGCATGATGCTGAGGTCGACGCCACGCTCAAATCTCTCAACAACCAGATTGAGAACATCCGCAGCCCCGAGGGATCCAGGAAGAACCCGGCTCGCACCTGCAGAGACCTGAAGCTCTGCCATCCTGACTGGAAGAGCGGTGAGTGACACCAAGTGGAATTGGTCAAATTGGGGTGAGATGATGAAGTAGACAGAAGTTAGGTTGGTATGTTTGGTAAAGCCAAGATTTAGGTTAAATATAGTTTGTGTAGTCTGGGAGTGTTTGGATGTGGCTGATTCCAATAACATTTTACAATACATTTTCAATGATTATTTTTTGCAGCCAAAGGTGAAAAAAAGTCTCACCCCTGAAGCTGATGTGTTTGCTGATTTTTTTTTTTTTTTCCCTGCAGGAGAGTACTGGATTGATCCCAATCAGGGCTGCACCGTCGATGCAATCAAGGTCTTCTGCAACATGGAGACAGGAGAGTCCTGCGTCCTCCCCAAGCCTTCCAGCATCCCTCGCAAGAACTGGTGGTCCAGCAAGAGCAAGGACCGCAAACACATCTGGTTTGGAGAGACAATGAATGGAGGATTCCACGTAAGTGTGCACCATGGTTTTCATCTTTCTGCGCAATCAGTTGAGCTGAAACAAGCCCTCCTCTGCTGTTAGTGCTGTAATGTAATCACAGACTGGGACGAAATCAGAGAATATATTGACCTTAATTTTGATTATCTGCCTCTCACCCACTGGGTGTTGGGATCGGTTCTAGCCCCCGTGACACTGCACAGTGGATAAGTGGGTATAGATAATGGATGGACTTTGACTAATTAAAAACTGTCAAACTGTATTTTAACTAATCAAAAACAAACATTTAGGTGAAAATCTGATTTATAAAATACCATTTTCAGCACAAATCAGCACTTGGGGTTTTTTTACATAAAAAGAGTAACATAACTCCCTCCCCTGAAAATCTTGGTTTTGCTGACTTCTCATCTGGCTGCAACTGTTGCGTGTGGTTACAGATGCACCCATCAGTGATCATCAGTGGCTGTGGTCAAAGTTGAAAAACTTTCAACCAGAGAGGGCAAGAGTGAAACACTGCTTTTCAGTCTGGTGTTAAGTTACTCTTTAATTATAGGGACTCCGATCAGCAGCTTTTCTCCCCAGTTTTCTTTATATTTTCTATTACCAGAAGTAGTGTCCTTGTCCCAAAAGCACCTTAGTGACTGTAAACTGCTGATATGTGTTTTCTTGCAGCAGACAAACACAACAAATTTTGGATGTGCAGAAACATAAAATCTGTGTGAAAATTGGTTAAAACCAGTCTGTTCTTTTTAAAGCCCCTATGTGTAGGATTTAAAAATATCCGACTTTGGCAACTTTTAGTGGTAGTTTCAAAAAAAGACACTGCAGCGGGTAGTACACTGCTAATACAGCCCTCCTGGGATTGTCTCATTTTTAAACAAACAAAAACTTATGCCATCAGAACAAATCCATGATCACATTAAAATTCTACACATAGGGGCTTTAAAAATCTGGTAATTTCTCATCACGAGTAATGCATAACAGTTCAAATAATCAAAAAAACATGCAACAGCCATAACAACAGAGATATTAACCATCATTCTTTTTTCCTCTTCCTTACCTGTGGCCCAATGCAGTTCAGCTATGGCGATGACACCCTGGCACCCAACACTGCTGCCATTCAGATGACTTTCCTGAGACTGCTCTCCACCGAGGCTTCTCAAAACCTCACCTACCACTGTAAGAACAGCGTGGCCTACATGGACGCCTCAGCGGGCAACCTGAAAAAGGCCGTGCTGCTGCAGGGCTCCAACGACGTGGAGATCAGAGCCGAGGGCAACAGCCGCTTCACTTACAGCGTGATGGAGGACGGCTGCACGGTAAGACTGGACAGATTCAACGCGCGTGTACAGTACACACAATATTTGATGTAAATATACATTCAAGTACTGAATCAGGTGCACATCAGAACATAATATAAGGAAATTAAAATTGGTACGTGATTCACTTTCTCATCATGACACATGTTAAGTACAGTCTCTCACTCTCTGGTGGTCTCACTCAACTCGCCAAGCCAATCTCATTTTCTGCTATTTTGGAGAAAGTCATAGGTCATTTAACAGCCGTTGTGTTTTTTTCCCTCTGCACAGAAACACACGGGACAGTGGGGCAAGACAGTGATTGAATACAGATCACAGAAGACCTCTCGTCTGCCCATCGTGGACATTGCCCCCATGGATATTGGTGGAGCAGACCAGGAGTTCGGAGTCGAAGTCGGGGCAGTCTGCTTCTTGTAAAGGCCGAGGGATCGAAAAAAAAGAAGAAAAAGAAGAAGTGGAAATTTGAGAAAAATAAAAATGAAAGAGGAGCACACTTCAGACAAAGGAGGAGAGAAAGCGTGAAAAAGAAAAAATCAAGACACTTTTTTTAAATGGGACTTTTTTTCTAAGTAAAAAGTGCTTTTTCCAAGTCGAACTCCGTAGGATATCTGCACTGAATGGCACCAGCAACCGTCATCTGTGATTCATCCAGTATTGCCTCCAGTCAACTCGCCCCCCTATGGACACCCAGCATTCCCCAAAAGCCTCCACTTCACCCTGGGTGAACAGCAACCCCCCCTGCACCCACCTACCCCACCCCATGAACAAGATGGAGGAAGTATGAGGAGAGTACGGGAACATACCAGGGAACTAGAGAGAGAAAAATGTGTTGGTGTTATTTATTTATTGTTTAGGTTTGGGTCCCAGGTGTGGTAGGACTGAGTTTGTTGCTAAGTGATAAAAAGCCCAAATTTTTTTAAACTTATCCACCAACTTCCTCTTTTACTTCCTCCTCTTTTCTAATCACCCCATCACTCCTTTACCATACCCACTAGAGCATACATATCTCTTTGAAACCAAAAAAAAGAAGAAGAAAGTGCAGGTGTTCCTATTTCTACCACCACAGTGTGTATCAAAAAGTTACTGTGTATTATAATAAAAGTCAATGGTGCTATTGTTGTAAAACAGTCTGTATTTTTTAACATCCAGATACTCATATGTAGTGACTTGTATATATGTGTATATATGTATATACATATATATACAGTTTCTCAGAGAGCATTTCACCCTGGGATTTTGGATTTCAGGGTGATAAATGTCCCTGCCTCGCCCCCGCCCTCCTGCTTCAACCCCCATATGTAAACAAACATGCCCATGATGAATTTTTACAATCAAGGCATGTCCAATTTGGAATTAATACTGAATTTAATTTTCTTTTTAGTTTTGTTTTGATATTTTAAAGCTACCTCACACTAAAAGAAAAAATCAAACTAAGGCCCTGAATCTTTGTATACAAAACCCCATAGTTTAGGTGAATATCTATACGACCAATATGTTTGAGAAGCTTGGTCATGAAAGCCCAGTCTGCTGCCCCCCCCCCCATTTGCTGTGACCTTTGACCCCCATCCCTCTCTACTTCCTCCCATCAGTCCCCTCACACAGGGTGTGCCCTCTGCCTCGGCGTACACACACACACACACACACACGCAGTTGAAGAGATTCAGGGTGTGTTTGACTTTGTTGTTCCAGTTCTTTAGCCAGCGCAGAGGGCTCATTTGTGTGAGGTTGTGTATATTTTTTATTATTAATAATATTATTATTATTAATAATAATAGCATTATTATATTATTATTATCATGACTTGTTTTTGTTACGTTTTAATTAATGTAAATTGGAAATAAAAGACAAAACCAAGTAACAGGCTG
Organism: Maccullochella peelii; assembly: GCA_002120245.1. Lineage (NCBI taxonomy): Eukaryota > Metazoa > Chordata > Actinopteri > Centrarchiformes > Percichthyidae > Maccullochella > Maccullochella peelii. The sequence continues at coordinate 111,859 of LKNJ01000246.1, forward strand.
AAGTTGCTTTTCATTTATAACCCATGTTGAGATATCTGGGGCAATTGTTTTGACTCTTCCCCAAGGAAATTCCTTTAAAAAAATAAAAAAAAAGTCACACCTAAACATTTCACTGTGCCCTGTTTCCACTGTGTTTTTGTGGTGATCTGTGTCCAGATATATTTCCAGGGGAAGAAACACCTCAGATTTCAGTGGAGAGATGGATGAATGCGGGGGCCATTTACATTTTGTTGATGGTGATTTGTGAAAAAAAACAGAGAAAAAGTTGAAGAAGGAGGCGGCGAAAGTTCATATCATGTTCTTTTTTTAATATATATATGTATGTGTGTGTGTGTGTAAAATAGTTTTTCAATAATTTCCTTTAGTGTTAACACATGGTAGAGTAGAAATAGGAAACACTGCCAACCATGATCAGCTCATTGTGAATTGATAATGTCTTCCTGTGCTTCTGTTACTTCTCTTCATCTTCTTGCCTTTTTCAACCTACAGTAGCAATAAAAGTTAGAAGCATTTCTAAGAACAACGTAGAGCAATGTTTCTTTTATTTTTATATGTATTTGTTTGTTGTTTTCTCCTAAAATCACTTTTGGATAGATCATTTCTTATTTGATGTAATGATTTCCGATCTATGACTTTATCCTTGTTTGAATAATTATCGCCTTACAAACAGGAGAAAAACAAATCACTGGGACAGAAATACATCACCAATAAAAAAAATACCTACAGAAAAAAGTACACACAGAGGGCATGCTTGGTTCTTGGGTTTTGGGTTATCAGCATCACTGTACCTTAACGAGCCAAAGGGGGGTTAAAGATTATGTTAACAGTAGAGATGCATTTGGGAAACTGAACTGTGGCACATCAACATTAGATGTAAGATTCGTGACAGACAGGTAACATTCAGGAAATAGTATGTAAAGTTACAGTGCTTCACAAGTTTATCCACAGACAGACACAAAACTTCTTTTTCCAGTCTTTAAGCCTGTGGTCTACCAACCAACACCAGGTTTTTACATGGACCAGTTGTCATAACAATATCAACATTGTTCTACTCAAAGTTTAAGTCTACTTCTAACTCACAGTATGTCTTCATCCTAAACAACACCAACTTCAACCAGTCTTTCTCTGTAAATTAACAAAGCACACACACCACATTTAGCACGTTACAGTACACAGATAGTCCTATTCTAGGTTGTGCCTCAGCTCTTATCACTTTTCCAACCCAATTGTTAGATAAAATGGGATATTGTAATGTTTTATTACATCTATGAACACTTAAGAGGGTTGTAACTGTACACTTTAATCCCTCACAGATTAAAGACACATGAATTAGACAAAGAGTCTACAGCCACGCTAGCGGCTCTGTGAGGCTGCACTTAGGCACAGCTCACAATGACAACTTGCTGATGTTTAGCAGGTATACCATGACCATTAACCATCTTAGTTTAGCATGTTAGCATGCTAAGATCTGCTAATTAGCAAAAAACACAAAGGAAAGGAAAAATGAAGGGATCACCAAAATTATTAAAATTCATCAGGAAAAGGACATTAATGTCTGTATCAAATTTCATCATAATCCATCCAGTAGTTGTTGATCGACAGACTGACAGATCGACATTGCCATTCCTGGAGCCACGCTGCTAGCATGGCTAAAAACATGCTCTTAAACCAGTAGTTCCCAACCTCTTCTGACCAACCTATAATATGTTACGTAGCCAATATTTGCTCAACCAATTTTTTCCTTGAATAATTTGTAAAAGGTTGGAAACACCTAAAGTTATCCAATAATTAAAAAAACAACAACAATAAAGTCTGAAAAAAGTGAAACTACTTTTGTGTAGCAGAAACATGTTTGTCAATAATCTCGTGACCCCTCAGATTGAATTTGTGGACTCTTGTTGGGTTCCTGACCCCCAGGTTGGGAACCCCTGACCTAAACACACATTAAATGTTGCTGACTATCAAATTGAGAGAGGCGTTTTACAGTTTCTGTTTGTAACAGTGAAGAATGACAAATACTCATACATTGACCACATGATGTATCCTTTCCTCAGAGAATAATGCTCCACATTGCCACACTAAATATGATTACAATGAACTCAAGTGAAATTAAAAAAGGTGGCTAAATCTGGTCAGGTTTTGTTCCATTTATGCAAAGCACTGTGCTGGATATTCAGTGCACCTACAGTTTACATGCCAGGAATGGCATTTATCTTAACATTACAGGCGTTAAATGTACTAACTGAGAAGATTATTCCATTTATTATCAAAGTGTTTTGATTATTTTTACAGTGGCTTGAAGAAAAATCAATTATGGCACAGCCTATGTGGAAAATGGGAGACAAGAACGATGTACACAGCAATCAGTGCAGAGAGAACTGAAAAGCAGGACTCAAGAGATTAATTAACGCTAAACTAACAGCTTCTCTCAGGATAAATGGCTATACTACTAATCTATTTTATAGCAATGATCCGCTTCTAAATCTGACTGAAATTTCTCTGTACCAATCATTATGTACACTAAGCTGTCCAGATATTGCAGAGCTGATTGCTGCAGCTTGGAGACAAAATAGTTCACCTCCAGCTCTAATGGCTTCCTGAGAGTAAATTTAGATCAGCAGTTCTCCACTGGCACTGAAACAGCGGGTTGAGTGACCATTTATTGGGAAGGGCTTAAATAGCATCTGTGCAAAATCAATGTTACCAAAGTAAAAATGGCCGTAACAATGCACAAAAACACCACATGCGCACACATACACGCACAAATGAAACAAGCACTTAGATGAGGACACACATTTGAGTGTGCACCCTCTCCTTTTTGACCTGATAAACACACTTCACCTGATTAGTGCTTTAAGTGTTCATTAAGGGTCAGTTGGTCAAAGACTCCTAATTAGAGCTTAATGAAAGATAAAAGACCCCAGTGAGGTGCGTGGTGGGAGAAGAGAGGGAAAGAGGGACAACAGAGGGAGATAGGTTATAATAGGTTATAAAGTTCAAAGAATTTTCTTTCTTTTCTTATTTCATCCTTTCATCTTATGCACTTTTTTTGTTTTTCAGTTTCCATTATTTTCTCTCTGTGCACATGGTAGGGTTAGATACAAATACTCACTTCTCATTTTTCATTAAATTGACAAAAAATGCAAAAGGTAAAGAAATATCAAGAAAAACATGGTGGGGCTCAGTAGTAATAAATCTAAAGAAATCTTGAAATCACAAAACACAGCAGCTGTAAAAAGGTTCATTTGCTCTGTATAAGCATCATCCACAGTCTGCTTACAGTAACTCCACACAGAGTGGGGGATTTGATTATTATTCCATTTAAATTGCAGCTGAGCAGGAGTTCAAAAACCAGTGCTTAGAGTGTCTGTCTCTGTGGGGGTCTTGTGTGGGCTGGGCAAACTCTTCAGGTACTCCAAATGTCTGCGGGCCTCGGCCTGGTTCTGCCTCACATAGTACACTACATACACGATGACCATGAAGAACCATACGAACATTGTCACCAGCATGGCTACATCAGTGGTTTTCCTCTGCAGGCTGCAGAAATTCACCCCAGAATCCAACAGTTTGACCAACGGTTGACCGGCGTGCTCACCCTGCGCCCCCGGGTCCTCCCACCTGCTCCCCTCGCCCACCCCCCGCACAGAGCTCTCACAAACGATCCCATTCACCGTCTCAGGCTCCAGGTTCAGGGTCTCCATCAACTCCTGAAGGGTGCAGTCACAATGCCAGGGGTTGTGGTAGAGGCGTGTCTTTGCACGAGTGGAGCCAAACTCCTCCCTGCTAGCCTGCCTCAGCTGGTTGTATGAGAGGTCCAGCAGGCGCAGCTCGGGGCCCAGATGCCGCAGGGCCCCCGAGGCGAGCGAGTCGATGCGATTGTGGGACAGGTACAGGTCCCGCAGGTGGACCAGGTTGGTGAAGGCACTCTCTGGGATGTTCCGGATGTAGTTACGTTCCAGGTGGAGGGAGACAGTTTCCGGTGGGATCCCCTCTGGGATCTCCCGCAGCCCGGCATCTGAGCACAGCACTGTGGCCGTGTCCCAGGCACAGTGGCAGCTGTCCGGGCACTGGGGGGACACTTGGCCCCACAAGGTAGAGAAAAAGAGCGAGACGCACAGCCATGAATGAAGAGCCACTCCTTTACCTTTCCGCCTTCCTCCACTGCTGCTGGTACATCTCTCCTCACACCAGCCTGCGCACATCGCCTCACCATAGCCTCCTGACACACACCAGGTCCCAATCAGCTACACACGGTCGCACCAGGAAAATCTGATTGAGGAAAAAAGGGTCAGTCTGGAAAAAATGCTGCCTCTCTCTTCCACTGAACGCTGACAGGGGAGATTATGATGTTTAGGAGGAGGAGGAGGATGGTAAAAGGTCATTGGGTAAAGAGATTGACAATGAAATGAGCTTAAGCCGATTTATCTGATAAATACTGCACGGAGAGACACTGTAATGCAAAAGTATCAAAACATGTAAGAGGACAACAATTTTTGTGCAAGAAAAACATCCCTTGTTATTCACAAGCAGTAATGAAAGTTTAAGTGATCTATAGGTTGAATCAACTCGTGTATTTCTGCATTAAAAGATTTATCCAAAGTCCTCTCACTCCTTTTCTGCTGTTTCTTTTGTGTACTCATCAATACATGTTCAATTTAAATCCCTCTATCTATTTTCCCATGATGCCATAGCCTCTTAATCATAATCCATGGGTGAAGGAGGTGGAGGAGGGTGATCATTGTAGGTATGGAGGTTAGAAAGAGGGTGGGATCGATAGTCCAAGTATTGCCTGCTACACTATTAAGGGCAAGAACATCAATCCTGCCTGTGTCTCACAGTGTCAATAAGTGACAGAGCTAGAAAAAATAACCCCGTCTGGGTGTTACCATCTGCTCACAACTCCTGCAGTTAGGAGGCAAAAGTTTAAAGCAATCTGGCTAGACTCTGCATCCCATGGGCAAAACCACTGGAGAATACATTACATGTGTTATGTGTGTTAAGCTATTTTAGAGAAGCTCAGCCTCATCTGCCTGAATGTCTGACTATCTTTTTTCTTCTTCTTTTTAAAAATCTACTGGATGTGGGTCTGTAAATTGCCATTTCACTTTGTTCAGACAATCCAATCACATGCTTTTGGAACAGTTTTTGTTTTGTTGAGACAAAGTAGAGCAGGATGTCCTTTTTCCAAGACAGAAATCACAATACACCCCTTGAATTAGATTAAAAGACCATCCTCTTGAATGTCAAGCGCTTTCTCCTTTCTCACCCTCCTTATAATAGAATCAAAATGTATATTCTCCTGCACAGATAGCATACATTAAATGCTTTGACCCCAGACTAACAGTGGCCTAGATTTGGTTGATATGCCTAAAGGTGACTGACTGACAGCCCTGTGATGTCCATCAAGTGGTCCAGTGTGTCTTATGAGCAGAGGTGAGGATTTACTTCACCACCGCCCTGTTATTAACATACTGAATGTAGACGCATGCAAATTCCCAATTAACAAAAATAATCATCTGCTGCATAGTTATGAATGGGGGTGAGAAAGGTTGAAAGATAGGGCTGTAGAGAGACTCCCAAAGCAAATACAGATGGCACTGTGGTTACAGCTGATGATTGCAATTTCCAGTTATATATTTTTAATACTAAAAAAATATTAAAAGACACAACTAAAACTAAAAAGCAGAGAGTCTCTGTGATGCCTTCTGAGTCTGAGTTGATCTCCAGTATCTCACCTTGTGTAATGTAAAAGAAACTGCTTAATCTTTGTCCCACACTTTGTTGTTATATGTCAAAAGTAAAAGTACTGGCTGACTCAGTTCCTTTGTGTTCTGTGACTAGACACTGTGTGTTCTTTAGAAAACAGTGGGGTCATGGCTCTTAGACAACTGGAACCTGCAGTCCAGGCGGAAAAAAGCTACAAGTAATGGACTCTATCTACAAACGAATTATCTATTTTTAACAATTGAGTGGCAGTCCCTCCCTTATATGCTCTTAGTGTGTATAAGAAGCAGACACAGTTTTTTCTTGCTCTTTGCTGTGGAGACTGATCTCTGTATGCTTAGAGTCCATTTGCAAATGTATTGAATAAACTTACAGAAGGACAGATCTTTGTATTTCGCCTTTATTGGTACAGATTTCACCTTGCTGATTTGATATTAACCTGCACTGCAAGTCATAACATTTCCGAGGAAATTTAATTTAGACTATAAATTACCTTCATCTGGGTGAAACAGGTCAACCCGAAGGCAGCGAAACCCGGATATCAGCTTTTTAGCTTCGTGCAAGCGAACACACATGGCTGTTTTACGCATCGTTTTTGCAACTTTTGAATCATAAAAATGAAGTTTGTATAAAGAAAGCTTTCTTTTTCCGTTCGCCCCGTTAGGCTTCTATTAAAAAGTTGATACCAATGAAAAAGAGAAATCCACGACTACTGCAACAACATGGTCACTAAGTAGTCCCCCAGACACATTGTATTACGAATATAACAGTTACTGATTTTCTATACGGACTTATTTGGATATAAACTATTCGCAAAAAAAACCCAACAACTCACCTGTAAAATTGTTTCTTGTTAAGTTTGAGACCCAGAGAGCGGACAAGAACGTTTTTTAGACTCCGTTTGCAGTTTTTCTTCGGATTGTTCCTGTCGGCAGACTGGACATCATCTTCTTCTCCAGTGTAGATACATTTGTGGGAAAACTATGTGAGGAGCATCCGCGGTTCGTCGCCTGCAGACGGCTTCATCACCGACTGCCGAAACAGAGGGTAGTTATAGCAACAAAGATGTGGGGCAAAATCTCTCTCTCTCTCTCCGTTAGTGTGTGTGTGTGTGTGTGTATATATATGAGACAGACAAACATGGGAGGCGTGCCATCATAAGTCCTTCTTGTCCCCAAATAGAAGACATCAGTCTTTGATTTGATGATATATTAACTTAATTACCTATAGGTATAATTAGATTCTTGCATCTCTTCCTGCAAAATGCAATTGAATCCCAGGCAGGTAGGGGCACAGGTGAAGAGACAGAGGATGAAAAAATACACTGTAGCCTATATAACCACAGTTTTTATACCTGAAACATGAAATGTCATCTGCAAAGCTGTGGACTTGCACTAGGTGTCAGGCTGTTAAAAATATATATTATTTTCCATTTATGGCCACCACAGTAAGACAAACAGGACTACTGACTGACAGAGCCGAAAGAAAATAACATTAAAGGAAAGATGCACCTCCTTCAATCATTCGTCGAGACTGTGTAAAGACCTCAAACTACACCGATACACTTGTATATCAAGTTAAAAATGAAGGTGGATTTGAACATGTAGACATGCAGTATATAACACCTCTACATGCATTTACAAACACAGAAGAGGTTGGACATAAGGCAACCTTGAGACCCACACACTAAGCAGGGTCACATATCCCCATATACAAATGACACATTCTGTATGTGGAAAATGTCATGGTTCACTCCAGTGCCCTGTGCTCTCTCTTTGCTTTTCTACCATAAGCAGCAAGAATATCTGCCCATCTACAGAAGAGCCCTCGGGGGGGGGGAAACGGGTCTGACAGCCATGATGGCACCTCATATCCCTCCTCTGCCTCCCTGTCCTGCTCCCATCAACCTGCTAAAAACTATGACATTTCCACTCCTGACAAATATAATACAGAATGCTGAAAGTATAATGCATTTTTTTTCCACTGTACAGCTGAATTTTTTTGAATGTTTTGCCCTTGACGGGTGATTGTCTCCATGGATGCCAGAGACAGGGCTGCAGACAAGCTGAGTTTTGTGGGGTTTTTTAGATATAAAACAAGGGAGAATGAGAAAGCATATGATGGCAGTGAGAAAAATTCCAAAAAACACACACATTGTTTGTTTTTCACATCCCTGAGCTGAGAGTGAATGGCACGATGATGGGTGAGTTCAAAAGTTCAATTTGCATCAAGAAAAATAGAAATGGAAAAAATGAGTGGAGGGAGGGTGGTTTTGTAGAGTCGTTTTGGCTGTTCTCAGTGGTACATGCCTAGGAGCAGTTTGTTGATGACAATGTTGACAACATGAACTCTTCTGGAAAACCTGACTTGAGTCAAGTGAAGCAGTTTGGCATCATCTGTTTGGTTTGGCTGTACTCCTCCGAGGGGAAAAACTGAATGAACCATACATAAATTTGTAAACTGATAGCAGCAGTGGAAAAGATCTGACAGCCAGTGGAAGACATCTACTCCTCCAAGACACAGAGTGCAGGCATGGTTATGATTGTGTCTATTATCTGTGAAAACACAAAATGCATGTCCTGGCTGCATGTTGAGTATGCCTGATGGAGTGAGAGAGAGAAATAAAAAAGCATTGGAGCATTTCTTGTAACTAGCCTGTCATTCTCTTGGGATTGAATCCACTAAAAACAGGTCAGGCTGAGGGCAGGTGTTCTGCTGAGGCTCTCAGTAGCCATTTTTCCACAGTGTGGCCAACTGGGACTCCAGGGCTGGAGTCGTCTAAAAATGCTTACGACCGAGGACCAACACAAAGGTTTGGTCAGCTGCTGTGTCGTTAGAAAGTACAGCACAGACGGAAAAATCATCCCTGCTGACAAAACAAAATATTAAAAATTTTTGCTTTGTAGGTAAATTGGGTGACAGGAAAGGACGTAGTGCTGGCAAGTTTGTCTGGTTCTATAGGGGAAAAACCAGAGCATAGGCTAAAATAAATGAAAAAAACAAACAAAAATTGCAGAAAAAGGCTTTTGAGGGCGCTTTGAATTTTAAAATACAGTCAGAGCATCTTTCCTGTGCACAGCAATCAGGTGCACTTGATCATGAATAAGCCTGAAATTGTGTATGTAAAGTGGTGGGTGGAAACTCAAACCAATACATAATAGGCTACAAGCCAGTTTTTTTTCCTCCTTTCATTTTGATGTTGCTTCCAAAGTGTATGCAATTACACCGCTATGGTGAATACACCTTTGCAGTCCCCTGCTTATTTTAGTGAGGTATACGCTGGGGAAAAGGGGTTATCTAGCAAAACAACACAGCACTGGCTGGCAGAGATTACAATGGGAGCTATGTGAGTGTAAAAGGCTGTCATAAATGTGTATAGATTGGATTGAGACCTTGGCCCAGGTCCAGCACAATAGAGAGCAGAGTAATAACACTAAAATGTGTATGTGTGTGTGTGCATGTGAGACAAAAGTAGTGTGGAAAATAAGATGCAAGGGGAAGAGTACCTTTCCAAAGCTATTTAAAGTCGACAATGCACTCTTAGCTAAAAGAGAAACAATAACTCAGCAGTTGAAACTTGAGACTAAATATAGATTAGATACAGTAAGCGCTTTATTATTACCATCATCATTAAAACATCATTATTATCTGTGTGACTTAATGGAATCAAATGTTTGTATTTCTGAGCAGGACCTTCTCAGAGCATAAAGCATCTGTTTCAATTACGAGAGAAACAAAGAAAGCAAAAGAGTGACAAAGAAAGCCGATGAAAGGGTCACTGAAGAATTAACAGACCGCACCACTGAACACAACGAATGACAAATGAGGAAAAAGAAAAGAAGCAGAGCAACATTAACAGCCGTAAGTAACAACACGTGAATTATATTGTTCACTGCTGTGGCATTTGCACAATGACTCTGGCACTGACGGAAATAAAACGCACAGCAATGAAATTATAGAGCAATATGTTGCGTAGGGCAGGAGCAGCAGAAGGGCAGCCTTGTGGAGAATGCAAAAAGGGAGGAGTAACAGGTAGTGATAGGGGAAAGCAAATCTGGAGTATTAATGAGAAAATTCAAGGCACATCCCCCGACTTTATTACAGGGAAATTGACTGCGCGGCTCGTCCCACTGGCGGTAACCTTGTCATGACACTAGCTGCCATATAGAGCACCTCTTTGTGGCGTTTGAAAATGGAATTTCTAAGAATTAATCAGGCCTCATTATTAACGCTTTGATCTTGGAGCCAGCGCAAGTAGCCTCTGCATCTCTTTGTAGTGTTGCAGTTAATGTCAGCATGCTGGAAATGAAAGGATGAACCACTGTCCAGGTGTCTATATAAATCGACCCTTGAAAGGTAAGACCGTGGTATTCACAGGCTTTGAAGATGTTGGGAGTTAGTCGGTCTGACTGTCTGCATCATATTCCCTTGACAGTGAAAAAAGAGAGATGTGAGCAGAATTGGAAAAACAGTCGCTTTATTACTGTATTTAACCTAATACTGAAATGTTTACCAAAAAACCCCAGAATATAATCCAAATAGTCTATTATTGCAAACGAACAACTAGACAGACCTACATGTATAAGAACAGGCAGAGACAAGAAGAACAACACGAGTCAACATTACAGTTCAGTGGGCTCTGTGTTGGAATATAGGTATTTAGAGAACTGGTCCAAGGTTATTTGGCTGCCATGTCCATACCATCCCAATCCTGGCAAGGCAGAACAAAATAACATTATCCCTGGCTAGGACGAACAAGCTGCAAGCTAGCAGACTAATATTTTAAACCTTGCTATGCTCTCTAAAGACTGACCCAGAGAACAGAATGTGCTGTTGGCTGTCCTCTCTGACCCTTCAGCTGCTTCCATTTGCAGGGGACTGGGCGGCGGCCTGCAGGGTCCTCCGGGCCATCTCCAGGGCTCCTTCCTGGTTCTTGTTCCCGCCAATAAAGCCTCCAGCGTGGACAAAGATGCAGTCCTTGATCCCGCTGAGCTCCGACAGTGCTTCATCACGAACGCCGCGCCACTCTTCTAGCAGGGACAGCCTGGGACAGGAAGACAGAAGGGCAAGTTGGCTTACAGATGGGACACTATGTGGTCAGTTGCTCACTTCCTGTTGACACATTGCCTTCGGAAAACACACTGTGCTGTGCATGTCTGCACAACCAGAAAAACAGCAATTATAAAACCAGTTCTGGACTGTTGAATAATGTCACCAAAATATCAATAAACGAACAGAATAAAGAAAAATAAAGATGTAACAATTAAGACAAAAGAAAATTAATCAGCAACTAAACTAACTTTCGCCTGAGTCACTTTTCAAGCAAAAATACCAAATATTGGCTGTCTGTCGCTTCTCAAATGTGAAGATTTGCTTCTTTTCTTCGTCTTATATGATAGTCAACTGAATATCTTTGGGTTTTGGACAAAATGAGCAATGCATATGTCACCTTGGGCTTCAGGAAACTGATGCACTATTTTCTTAATTAATTAATTGAGAAAATAAACAGCAAATTAATCAATAATGAAAATAATTGTTAGTTGTAGCTCTAACGGCAAATGCATCAAAAACAAGGCCATTTTATGATGTGAATGAAATGACGGTAATGATTTTCTTTATTTATTTCAGCAAGCCTTTGCACATAGACTTGGATTACTAACCTTTTCAGATTCCATGACCCGAAGGTCTCAAGGTAAACTGCTGCCATCAAAGATAAAGTGCAGATACTCCCTCACACATAGCACCAGGACAATCAGCCCCAGGAAATGGACCAAAAAAAAGTAATGGGGAAAATCACAAATCGGCACAGTAGTTGAATAAGCCATATGATGGCGACAGATTCAACAGGCAATCTTACAAAGTGGGGAAATTATTGGCTCTGCAAGGGTTTACGAGCTGACCTCGACAAAGTGTCTCTAGGTGTAAAGTACAGAGGCTGAAAATTCATAAAAATGTAGAGCAGCTCATTTCCCCGCCCGCTGCATACAGCATACACCTCTGTCTACAGCCTGGTACGTATTTTAAAATACATTACCAGCACTCTTCAGTGTGTGTGTGTGTGTGTGTGTGTGTGTGTGTGTGTGTGTGTGTGTGTGTGTGTCATTCTTGCCTTGATGGGGTTATTATCTCTTTTATCTCAGACTCAAAATTATTGACATATTTAGCAATGTTTTCATTCTGATTCACCCACTGCTTCTGAAATCAACTTTAAATGCCTTAAATATCCCCTCCAGACATGTTTTAACATGTATATAAATTGTTAAATTACTACTTTGAATAATCATTTGTATCTGATATGTTCTTTTCACTTATCTTGTTAAAATATTTAAAATGTCATCTACTCCTTCATTGAAAGACAGGGTACATACAGCTTTTTAAGCTTTTGTTACTATAAATGCCAGGAGACAGCAAACAAATATGAATTGGTCCGGGATTGGCTGCTTCCAAACTATTTGTGATGTCACAAATCATGCTTGTAGGCCCGCCCCTGAAAACTGGATTTTCAAAGAGCACATAGAGACTTTCTACTTTACAGCATATGAATGTGAAAACATTCTTCTAGTGTCAAAGTCCGCACATACATCATTCTGTACAGTGATGCTCAAATATTCAGCTGTAGGAGCAACAAGAAAAACATATTTATGAGTGGTGGGGAACTTTAAAAACTGGCTAAAAGCTTCAAAATTCCATAGAAAATGGCAATGCCAACCTCAGGCTCCTCTTCCTCTCCGTCACATGCATGATGAATTATGGAACTATACAGTCTTGTCTTGTCAGAAATAAAGTGACACAGTTGTCAAACACGGCTGCAGTTTGAAATGAGCGAAGTGATTTCTCTTGTTCTCAATATTGAAGGGTTGAGAGATTGAGAGAGAGAGGAGTTTCACAAGTGCACAACCATAATGTCAAATGATTCATATGAACCTCGTAATTCTTCCCCAAGTCTGCTCTCCATGCCATCATCTCAACACACGATCTTATCCTTATTAAGACTGTCGTAGGACAACCTGGGGTGGAAAGCACGGCAAACCCCTAATCCCTGTTAGACGAAGCAACCAATCAATAGCTCCACAGTATAGCTGGAAAACGAGCTCAAGAGGAAAGGTCAACAGGGCTGGTAATGAGGGAAGGAGTAGGAGGGGGTTGACTGTTGTTATGACAGGCCAGGAAGCTCCAATTCTCAAGATGACCGGACTAAAAATAAGCCCACTATTAGCACATTAATTTACTATACCATAACGAGACTGATACTGGGAATTAGTGCTTCATTAGGAAAAAAAATATATTACTGAAGATCAGATGTACTGGAGATAACGGGTCATTAAAATGTAAAATATCAACAGCATGTGTTTAGTGATAGTGTACAGAGCTTGAACCTTCTGTTCAGTCTTCCTCTCCAAGACAAAAACAAGAGACACAATTGTTTATATGTAGAGGTGTTGAATCCTCCTGCAGCTTGCTGACTAATAATTCATGGACACCATCTCCGCGCTAGAGATTTTACACACTTCACACATTTTTTTTTTTCCTTTCAACATGGGCCATACCGGTGATTTAGCCAACTGATATCACTAGAGGGCCAAGAAAGGGAAAAAAAAACATGCATCATGTTGCTCCTTTTGAAGGGAAATTACATGGAATTATTTCAATTTCATCACTTTCTCGCTTCAATTTTCATTTTTCCACTTCTCCAAGCCAGAAACAAGACAGCTTTTTCCCCACCTAGCGACTATGATAACCGACAAATCATTTTAATCATGTTTCAAGCAAAAATGCCAAACATTCTCAAGTTCCAGCTTCTCATTTGTGAAGATTTGCTGCTTTTCCTTCACTCATGTGAGAGCTAATTGAATATCTTTTAGACTGTTTGTCGGACATTTGAAAATATCAACTAGCACTTTCGGAAATTGTGACGGACATTTTCTTTTACTATTTTCTGACATTTTATTGGCCAAAAAATCAATCGAAAAAAAAAAAAAATTTAAAAAAAAAATTCAGAATCAAAATCAAAATAATCATTGCAACCCTAATACAGAGGCACAGCAGACACCTGTGAAAGCAGTCAGTGTGCTTTTCCAGAAATAGAGGTATACAGTATGTCATGGTTCAGCTCATATTGCTGTCAACCTACAGTGTTATCCCATACAGTACATCTCCCAACGAAGGACTGCTTCCATTCCCCTCTTCCTTCTCCCAGCTCACATTTCCTTAGCAATGTGTTGCTGATAAAAATAGACCTTTTTCCCCCCAGGTGCAGTAGCAGGGACACAGGAGACAACAACACCCCTTTCCCAGAGTTGGCACATGCCCACTGGGAGGAAGCAGGCCACCCAGAGACAGAGCCATCTGGGGCTATGGTTTTTTTATGGTTCCATCTCAAACCATTGTTCTCATGTAGCGCCACACCAACTGCTATGTTTGCATTAAATTAAATCTTTGAAGTGATCACAAGCAGGTGCCTGTCTTTTTAGTTGGAAGCGCTGTCGCCTGAGGAGATTCTGCAGCGGAGTGGAAAAAAGTCTAGTGGAGGGATGAGGCGAGGGAGGGGCGGAAGGTGTGAAAGGTGATGCAGCGAGATACGGGAGAGGGTGGATGAGGGGGGAGAAGTAGGATTAATGGGAAGACACCAAGACAGAAAGGAAAAAGGGTGCTGAAATGGAAGAGACTGATTATAGGGCAGAGACAGAAATACTGTACATAAGAGAGAGACAGTGAGAGAGACAGAGGCAGAAATGAAACACTAATGGGAGAGCCAAGAGCCAGGGTACCTCATGGAAATAGGTGAAAACAGAAGGCAGAGCAGCCACTGGACAAATCAAAAAAGCTATTCCACCCTCCTCTTGTGTCTTTGGGAAACCCAGAGTGGATCAATAATGAGACGTGTCAACCCCAGGATACAAGCATAAGGGCACATACTGTCAGAGGTAACAAGATATATAAAGAACATCGTGGTACATTGTACAGTCAATTTGATTTATATAGACCAAAATCACCAGTTTATCTCAGAGGACTTTACAATCGGTACAATATTTGACACCTTCTATCTGTAGAGCCTTGATTCGAATAAGGAAAATTCCACCAAAAAAAAAAAAAAAGGGGGGAGAAACCTCATGAAGAGGAACGTAGGAGGGACTTGACTTCCAGGACAGAAAGACATTCAATAGATGCCACATGTGTAAGCAGACAGAAGTAGCAGCAGGTGAATTATCATGTGGAGAATCAAAATCACCATATTAGAGTTATAATCCTTAAATTTTAACAAAAGTTTTTGGTACTAATTACAGATTCATTCAATGTATTTAGCTCTCTATACAGTAGTTTTCATTGTTAGTGGCCATTGTTAGAGTCTGCCATTCCCATGCAGGAGTTAAAATTGCACCAAGGATTCACAGGAAACAATACAATGAATGTAACCCAGCATTATGGTTTTTGATTTTATCTCATTGATATCAGCCTCACTGTTTACGCCAAACAGTTTACTCTGTTTTAATTACAGCTGAAGCAAACCCAACATTTCCTGCTTCTGCTAGGTCTCAAAAAACATTCAACTGGAAAAACACAGTGTGGCTTTTATTTGAAAGCAGTTACAAAGTTTAATACCAAGTAAAAAGTTAGAGTGATAAGTTAAAGAGTTTCAGTGCATTTGTTTGATAGAGGTTAGGCTCATTTTCAAGGACAAAGAAAAAGAGTCTTTAGACTTGGACTCATTTACGGGTTGCTCAGGAGGTAGAGTGGGTCGTCCATTAATCCCACGGTTGGTGGTACGATCCACGGTTGGCGGTACGATCCCCGCCAAGACACTGAACCCTAGTTCCTGATGGAGGCAACTCTGTCGCCGTCGGTGTGTTAAAGCACTTTGGGAACCGTTAAGGTTGAAAAGTGCTATATAAGTGAAGTCCATTTACCATTCAGATTTCATAATGTGTTTGCTCAGAAGATTTTCAACAAATTCAAAATGTTTTGAATCAAAACGGTCACTTACATTTTCTGTTAAATTTTCCCTTGAGATGAATCTGCATTCGGCGTGAATGAAAATTGCTCTTTAAAATTGAGGAAACCAGATGAGGGGTTGGGATAAATAGATAAAAAGGGGTTGGGATAAAAAGTGGCAATAATATTTACACACCCACAAAAAAAAAAAAAAATGTGATTGAAAGCGGCATGATTTGTGCCTCCAGGGGACATAACTAACTACGAGTGACGATGTCAGACAACAATTTCATTTTTGTGAAAAGGTAATGTATAATTTGCTACAGAAATGAATGACCCTGGACTACTTCTGAACATATTACATACAAAAATTTTGCAGATAATTTTAGAATCACGTAAGTGGAGTGAGTGGACAGTGAGAGGACAGTGTGACATCAGTGCGACCAAAGGTGGTCACACAAACACACAAAACTGAGTCTGACAGACTTCATTAGTTGATCCACAGGCAACACTAATAACTATTTCAGTTTACATTAGCAGTACACTCCTTCCTCATTCCCTAAAGTAATCTGCATTCATTTTCACAGAGCTACACATTGCAAACTCTGGTGTTGACTATATTAAGAATAGGGTTTGATGGCATTTTATTTAATTCAAATCAAATCCACTTATTAAATCTGAATCCTTTCGAATCCCTTATAGGTTATCAGATTTACGTTTGAACATGTGCAAGTGACTAAAGGTTAAAATGACTACAACTCAGAAATGTCTAATCACCTTTTGTTGGCTGAGAAGGCAGAAGCACTACAGTTTTAGTGGCAGCTGAATTCATGGTCGCAACCTGACTACCTAAAACCTGAAATTATGATACACACCGTAATATATGAAATATTAATTAAATGTATCTAAGAGAAGAGTCGCCACTCTAAAGCCTGTCAAACTATAACAACACACAGTGCACTCACAGTTGTAGCTGCACAGAGCACATTAACCAGAGAGCATCCAGACTTTTCATGTTAGCATATTAACATTAATTAGCTACAGCTGATCTAATGTGCCGTTGATGATGTCTGTTATCTTAACCAGCGACAATCGAATAAAAATGAGAAGCTTGCTACCTATATGTTTTGTTCTTTGCTAATAAAAAATAGTGAGGAGTGATAAAAGGTGTGATTTGTGAATTAGATTTGTTAGAGTCTGAATATGGGTATTTTTGCAGACCGGGAAACCAGATCCAAAATGGAACTGGCTATCGGAGCCCATCCCTAGGCAACACTGTTCATCTCTACAGCTTTGAAAAGCACAAATCACTACTAATATTCTTCCACCTCAGTCACTGGTGCTTAAGTGCACATAGTGAAGTCTCACTGCTACCACTCCAAAAAGCAGGATCAATATCAAACAGCACAAGTCATCAAACCTTGGAGCACGAGAACCTAATCCAGCATGAAAAAATATCAAAAATCTGCTGGATAGATTTTCTGTACCAAATGTACAGAATGTAATAATAATCCATCCATCCATCCATTCATTATCTATACCGCTTATCCTCGGAGGGTCGCGGGGGGGCTTGAGCCTATCCTAGCTGACATTGGGCGAGAGGCGGGGTACACCCTGGACTGGTTGCCAGTCAGTCACAGGGCTGACACACAGAGACAGACAAACAAACATTCACACTCACAGTCACACCTACGGGCAATTTAGAATCATCAATTAACCTAACCTGCATGTCTTTGGATGGTGGGAGGAAGCCGGAATACCCGGAGAGAGAATGTAATAACAATAAATTATGTAAATGTAATGTAATGTAAATGTAATAATCAGTGACTATCGGGTGATAGATTAAATTTAATATGTGTTTTGCAGATTATAAAGATATAGTTAAACATGACGCTGTAAAGCACTGACAAGAAAACACTACAACCAAGCAGCTACAAAGACGAGTATCGCTACAGACGATGCAGGATGAGACTGGAGCACATTTTCTTGGCCATACATTGATCATGTGTGCTGCATGCTGGGATTTAGGGCAGCAGTCAAACAACACACCTACGACAGGACCTCCAGGGGAGATGCTGATAACTTTATTAGAGCAGCATTGCAGGTCGGAGCGTGAGAGCCTCTTCAGGTAAACAATTCCCCTCCAGAGGTAACGAACACAAACATGAGGTGTTAAACATCTGACAAATTCACACAGAGGGTCTTGTCATCATTGTCATTATGTACAGAGTGACGAATACTAATATGATTTAATGAGCATGGATGAGGCATATTTTGCTTAAGTGCCAGACTTGAGGGTTTGAGGGACCTCATTATTGCTAAAAGATGCAGAACTGTTCCACAACAACAGCAGCGTGCATAATTATGCACGGAGCAAGGAAAGGCAAGACTTATGTATGGCACTTTTTTTTTTTTTTTTTACAGTATTTACAATACATAAGGCATAAAATGTATTAAAAAAATTAGGAGACCATGAAAAACGAAATCAGCATATCATGAAATGAAGGAAGTATAATAGACAAGAGAATAAAAGTAGTGCAGTTTCAGAAATAAATAGCCTAAAATTTTAATAAAATTAAACACACAGTTTGTAGCATTTAGAAATGGAGCAGAACTCAGATATTTGGGAAGTTTGCTCCAGATATCTGATGCATAGAAACTAAATACTGCTCCACGCCCGCGTGTTATAACCAGACCAGTCTCAGACTGACTGAGACTTCTGGAGAAGTGTGACACAGAAACAGATAACACATCTTTTTCGTCCATAATAAATTTAGCGCGTTATGAACAAGTAATAGTATCTTAAAGTCAGTAGTTTGACGCACAGGTAGACAGGGCAGTGATCTGGGAACTGGAGTTGTGTGCTCCACTCTTAGTTTCAGTAAGAACTCGACCAGCAGCGTTCTGAATGAGTGAATGAGCCACAGCTGTCAAATACAATGCAGTAGTCCAGAGTCCCAAAAAAATAAACGCATGGACAGGCTTTTTAGCCATGCTAGCAGTGTTGCTATAGAGATGGTAATGTCGGCCTGTCGACCACCACTTTGGTCCAGAGTGAATTATCTCAACAAATTTTGGATGGATTGCCATGAAATTTTGTAGAAACAGTCATGGTCCCCACAGGATGAATCCTACTGACTTTTCCTCTAGCGCCACCAGCAAGTTTTTCCTTATCAAGTGAAATATCTCAACATTTACTTGACGGATTGGCACAAGATTTTGTACAGACATTCATAGTTCATAGTTCCTGCAAAACTAATGGCATTCCCATCAGCCTTAGCTGTGCTTTGTGTTTTGCATGCTAAGTCACTAAACTAAGATGGTGAACATGGTAAACATTATACCTGCTAAACATCAGCATGTTGTAAGCACATTGGCACATCAAACCACTGAATTGTTCAGTGCTCTTATTTAAAGATTAAATGGGACTGCAAACAATCAATGATACAGATGTGTAGCTTCTGAGTGGCCTAAATCAAATTCATATTACAAGAGGGTTTTGAGTAGACAATGGTGTGTATTCAATTAAAGAGACTCTGTTGCTCAATAGAGCATGAATCTTACATTCATGGAGTTTGTTAAAATAAGCAGCAGTAAATAAAAGCATCTGTCAAATTTCCAAACCTGCATGCACTGTATATCTGCAGGCTTGCTCGATTCAGAGGAGAGGGTGTAATTAACATTGGGATAACAAAAAAACACCTGAGTGAGAGAGGCAGGTATGGAGAAAGGACTCAGGTGTCTCTGTTAAGTGTTGGGAGTGTTTATATCCTTTCAACTCCTTAGAGAGAAATGTGAGAACAAAACCTCCTTAACTAAGGATCACCCTCATCCTACAAACAAGTATTTCTATCCAAGCAGGAGTTAGTCTCTCACTGGATGACATGTCAACCCTCCGTGAGTAGTTGTCAAATGGTCCAATAAGCATGAAAGTTAAATCATACATCATGGTTTGTCTCCGTCACCAGAGCTCAACTCAATTCAACACGTCTGGGAGACTCTGGAGCCGTGCCTGTCACTGAGTTTTCCACCAACGTTTAAAAAAAAAAAAAAAACACCCTGTCTGGGTGAATTTCTTGCGTGTGAGCCAGTGTCACAACATCCCTGCAAGTTCTGCATGTTTGATTTCTTCCAAGGTAACTCATGCGATGTTCTCCCTCGGCACATGAGATCACAAGCTGCACATCTCATGAAGCAGAAATGGCATTTAAATAACCTTTAAAAAAAATCTAACTAAAAATAGACTTTAGGTGAAGTCGCACCTGTTCTGGAAGGTGTTGAGCCCAGCAGGGACACACTGGACCCTCCACTGTCCATTCTGGTCGGGGTAAAGGACAAACTTGATGGGCATCTCCACCTGGAGGTCTTTCTCCAGGGCAAAGAGATGCTCCTTCCAGGGACACCCGCCCTGGGAGAACAACACCACCTCCCCACTGGGATCTACCTGGAAACGAGAAGAGAAACAGATAATTGTGTGTTACTAAAGTGCAAGATAAAGGACAGACACAAAGAGTTTAGACCTTCAGCTTTAGTAGAGAGGCAACAATTGCAGTTTTCTGTGTAATTTAGGATTGATATTTACAGTTTTATAATCAAGTTTCTCAACATCATTATACATAATAGTATGTATATATTCTAAGTGGAGCTAAAATATGGAGCCTGAACAGAGTCTTTAGTTTTTGTCATCGAAATACAATTTGCCATTGAAATGAAAACTTAAACTGAAAAAAGTAAACACTGAAAGACTTGTCTTGCAAAAACTTGTATACCAAAAAAGTCCCAGTGGAAAAAACACACAGGTATCAAACATGGAAATCATGCAGCTCTTCCCAAATCCCTCACCTCCCTGCCAGAACAGTGACAGAGTCAAAACTGACATTTTGACTTTCATTGAAAAAAACATGCCACCAAAAAAAAAAAAAAAAAATCAGATACTGACAAAAAAAAAAAAATCACCAGATTGTCATTGAAAAGAACGCAAAAAGTTAAGTTAAATTAAATAACATGTTTATAAGTGCATGGTAAAAAAAGAAAAGTGTTTTGATATCCTAATATCTTTTTCAGAGTCCATACAAGTTTTTACAATAATACAACTTTTTCAATGCCAAATTGTATTTCCAGTGCCTAAAACTAAAGACTCTGTTCTGGCTCCATACTAAACTATAATTTTACTATTTCTCTCCCAAAGCAACACAGAGACACAGGGTCAGGAATCCCCCCCCATCTACTATAGATAATGGATTCAAGAATTATTTGGTGTTTAGTATGTTTGGTATTATTTGCTGTATTACCAATACATTACTACTGTACATAACAATACACCATTTAGACAATAAAAAAAACTATACACTGTTAAGGTGAAGGAATGTATTTTTCAGGGCCCCAAGTGCCAAATTACAATGTTTACAAGGGACAAAAAAATAAAGTAAAAAATGTACACATTAGATTGGATAGTCTTGTACCTGATGTCTCTCCTTAACAGCTTCCTCTACCACCGCACGAGCCGGCAGCCAGGACGACTTGTAGTACTCCAGACGGTCCAGGAACTCCTCTCCAACCAACTTCATAGCCTTTCTGAAACCCTCCTAGTAAAAACATGTGTACACATACAAAAAAACAGTGTGAGACTGTGAGAGTAGTACTGTATCATATTATGAAGGCAGACATATAGTTTTTGGACAAAGGACTAGACTTTAAATGTCATTTTGATGAAAATGGTTCAAAATCCTTTTAGTTCATGATCATTCACATCTTCAGTCACTACTGCACCACCTCTGAATTCCAATACAGTTTGATGTCAAATACATTAAGTGAGACTGTGTGCTGCATAGGATAGGGGTGATACAGTCTTGTCCAACCATCTCCACACACTAATTCTTGCAGCCCTGCTTCATCAGCCCATCATGTCCTGCACAAACCCCAGCCTGACCTCACTCTCTCCTAGCCTGAGCAGAAACTCAAGAGAGCATGAGAAAGAAAGACAGAAAGAAAGAAAGAAATATATGTACAAAAACATGCTATCACAAACACTCTCACACTCAGACACACACAGTTTGTCAGGCAGAAGTCTGATCTGCATGCATCTGATTGAGGGGGCTGCAGTGTCCCTAAATTTTAACAGTCCTGGATGGAGGAGATGAAAATCCATTAGGTTTTTCAATTATCACAAACAGCCACTGTTGAGAGTTCACCAGGTCAGCCTACCATCAAGTTGTCTGCCAAACATTTTTCAATACAAATCTTTCACACTTTCTGGTCTCTCAGAGCTGTCTTGCCTCAAGGTGTGAGTTAGCGGGGAAATTGGAGGAAAGTGCCAGGACAAGAATTCTAATCATGTGAAATGAAATGTGAAAAAACAAATAGGCCAGCTACTCCACTGAGACGGCCCCAGTGATGGAAAAAAAAAAAAGCTGCCACTGTCAACATATATGCAAAGTCAGGCTGCAGGCATATCTCATGAGAGTCTGTAGAAAACAGGTGCCGTTTCCCTGCAGGCCCCTCCTGCACTAATGAGTCAAAGTCACACTAGGCCGTTTCTGGGTCTCTGTTGTTTCTTGCACAGATCTAAAAACGACCTCTGAAGACTGACTGCGCTGCATTGCACCTGTCGTGTTTACCACGACATTCTTAGCCTATCTTGTGTTTTTATTTCACTACAGGTTGCCCATTGTGTGTGATTATCACATTAAATGGTGTAACCAAAAGCTCTTTTTTATACTAGGGCCCTACTGTGGAATAGCCTACTATTAAATATCAAGGGACTTCACGGAGATCATGGTGCAAGGTGACAACTTGTTGAGTCATCAACTAGAAAGGTTCCCTGAATCATCAATTAGATACCGTTTTATTCTTGTACTTACAATTTTTATATAGATATTCATTTTGGGATTTGTTTGTACTGATGTAATACTTTTTGTTGTTTAATGCTTTTTTGTTACTGTCTGTCTGGGAT
This sequence comes from Maccullochella peelii, assembly GCA_002120245.1. NCBI lineage: Eukaryota > Metazoa > Chordata > Actinopteri > Centrarchiformes > Percichthyidae > Maccullochella > Maccullochella peelii. The sequence goes on from LKNJ01000246.1 coordinate 134,465, forward strand.
CATGTTGGATATAAGCAGGGCTGAAACAATCAGTCGATTTAGCAATTAGTTGAATCAGCATCTACTTTGATGAAAAACGCAATTTGAAAGCAATTTGAGGGCGACAGCTTTGGGAAATTGCAATGGTCGTTTTCCATTTTTTCTGACATTTCATTTAACAAAAAACAATTAACTTGGAAAATAATCAGCATATTAATCAGTAATGACAATAGTTGCAGCCTTAGAAATACGTGTCCTCAGTCCTCACTTTAACATTGGATTCAATGTGTCTTGCAGCTCCACAAATAAGTGAACGTTTTAAAATCTCCTCCAAGATTTCAATCTCATCAACCTGATGTATAATAAACATGCTGCAACAGACCAGTCTGTGTGCTAACTAAGTGTGAATGTGCATTCACACTCACGCAAGCCCTCACCTCAGTGTCCTGACTCTTGCTGTTCCAGCGTGGGTTCAGGTGGCCAACACGTGCGCTCAGCGTGGTGGAGACGGAGTAGCGGGCCTCCCCGTCATACTGCGAAATGCCGTTGTCTACAGCGTCCACCTCCTCCACAAAGCTCTCGTACATCTGCAAGGAATTGAAAGAGACATACAGCTCTTTTATGTTTATGCTCATTTTGAAAAGGAAGAATTGGCAGTAAACCGTCCCTTTTCCAAGCCAGGGCAGTTAAGAAAGATTTTCAGGAGACAGAAATGTACTGGGATTTTTATTATCCTGATTGAATCCATTTGCTCACAGTAAGTGAGCAGTTACTGAAGGCTAAAGTGCACGACAGGGTCATTAAATCAAAAGGAGTAGACAAATTGCTGCTATTTTACAGTTCAATAGTAAACTCAAATTGGAAGAGGAGCTGAGAAGCAGAGACATTTAGTGCTGAAAAGTAAACTCCCCAGTACATCAGTAGGTCAATCAAAGTCAAGAGTTGACATTTTACAAGTGGCTTACAAGTGGAACTAAAAATTTTGGGGAAAAATAGTTCAGTTTGTCTGAACTGGCTGAGGACAAGACATGCAACATCCTAAAATAAATAAATCCCCATCCGTGAGTAAAAGGATTACTTGGGGCTTTAAACAAACTGACACATCAAAAGGTCAATGATAATATAAGTTAATAGTGCTAATATTTATGGTGATCTCAGATTTGGCTGGCTTAATGTGCCTAGCCATCAAAATGTTGTGCGTGCCAAGGCCTCCTGCTGGACCAGCTGTCTAAAATGCGTTAAATATAACTGCAGTGTCCTCAGTTTGAATCTGGCAGAGAAACCGTCTCTCTCTGCTTTTATTTCTAATCACGCTCTACTGCCAATCGTCTGATGAAGGCAAAATACCATAAATTTAACGTTAACAATAAACATTCTGCATTTTCTACAGACAATGACTGTATGGTCTCTGTTTTTAAAACAACCAACACGGACAAAGTGCACAGAGATACGTGTCCTTTAATTCCATTGTAATTCATCAGAAAGACTTTTCTGTTCTCCGTCTTCCAATTTTATGATGAAACTGACCATGTTTAGGTTCAATTCACCAGCCGAGGCGATGTTTTTCATACGGGTTAGGTGAGGGAAAACATCTGTTTTGAATGGAGTGTTTGTGCTGTGAATAAAACACAATGGCTGCTAATCCACTGCCTGCTCTAAATCCGTCGTCTTTCTCCTCTCACCTTGTCAAACAGCACCTCCAGCTGCCTGTCACCCTCCTTCAGCTGCGTCAGCTGGGCCAGCAGCTGACGACCAAAGTGTAGGTAGACCAGGCCGGCTGAGCTGAGCTTGGTCACCCATGGCTTCTCTGGACACAGGCTGTGGAAGCTCTCTGCAAAGGTCCTAAACAGAGGGAAGACATTATGTTAGCTGACTGCAACAGACACAGAAATGGCCTTTAAACACACAGACAATATTCCATTCACAGTGGGTGAAAACGGTCATCTTCATGCCTTCCACTTCATGCATCCTTACTTGGGCCCAGAACAGCCCTACGTATCAGGCTATACTGTATGTAAATGGATTATTAGAATGAAACTACATTAGGGATTTTTGCTTGATAAATGACTTTAACGATTAATTTTCAGTCGATCGACTAATCCATCAAAATTGTTTCAGCTCTAAACTAGATCATCAGTTGTAAAAATGTGAAATACGTATCTGTTCTCATAACCAACAGAAACAATCAGTTTAACTTTATGGTTGGAAGTAATGCTGAAAGTATTAGCTGTTAACCGATTAATCAGTCATCATAAAATAATCAGTGGCCAATCAGTGGATCATCTTAATCTTTTTGACATCTATCCAGTAAAACCGCCAAACACTTGCTGGTGGCCGCTTCACAGATGTAAGGACTTGCTAGCTTTTCTGTGTCATATTATTGTAAACTGAATACTTTTGGATTCTTTGACTGTCGGTTGGACAAAATTAAACATCTAAAGATATTTACTTGAGGCTGCAGGATTTTTGACATTTGATAAAGTACCAATAAAAATAATGAATTATTATAGATACATTTATAATAAAATTACACCGAGCTGCAACAATTGGTCAATTATTGGATCAGTCGATCGACAGAAAATTAATCGTAACTATTTTAATAATCGTTTATGAAACGCTTCTTAATTGTGAGGATCTTCTATGTTTTATCATTGTAAACTGAGTATCTTTGAAACTGTGATGGATATTTTTGACATGTTTATAGACATCCTCTCTTTATTGGAAACCTACACCCACCATAGCAAATTTAGGAGTGAAGATCAATTACTGATAGTTTCTTCGCTTATTTAAGAAAAATGTAATTAAATGAAATTATGAAGTGATAATTTGTTTGCTGAACATGTGTCATAGCAGTATTCTTGTATTGCAGCGAGAAACATGTTTCTAACATACAAAGGAAATGGAAATCAGATATCAATGCTAAAAGGCTGAAAAACACTGCATGGTTTATAGGCAGATGATGTCCAACACTCAATAGTGATTATTCACATTTTTTCTGTTAACTGGCCTCTTCAATAAAATGTCTGCTGCATCCAGATGTATGCTGTGCATTACTGGATGTTCATCAGATCAATAAAAGGGATCCATAAATATTCTCTTTGAGCTTTGAGTTTGCATTGACCGGAGAGAGAAAGCATGCTCCGGCATGTTTGTAAGCGAGAGCGCATTAATAAAAGCCACCGGAGGCCTCTCCTCAGCCACGTGCTGAGATGGGTGGGCTACAGTGCCCAGCCACTGCTGGTCATTTAATTCAGGCTTAATTAGGATCCTTGGGCTGCAGCACAGCGGAAAACAGACCGTCAAATGAATGAGTGACATGCTAGGGAAGCAGGGGGTAATCACAGCCATTAAAGGGCTAATTGGCCAAGCTGAGGCACTTCTATGATGATTATCAGGAGATGGGAGTGAACGTGAGAGAGGAAAATGACAGAGTGAAATGGAGAAAGGCTGAAAAAGATATGCTTACCAAAGAGAAGTCATCAAACTGTTTGTGTTTACTACACAGAAACTAAATCAAGCAAGGCAAGTCAGTAAAGTAGAATATAAAACCAAGAGCTGGAAATATTTTGGCAAGAATCAAGTATTACTAAGCACTGTTTAAACATACTATGGTTCCCATACTGCACCACTTACGTCTGCTAATTACTCTATATCATTAGAAAGTATGGCTTTATTGCATACTGTGTGTGCAAAATTATGCTTCATGAATCTATCCACTACTCGAAGTATCTCAATGACTGAAGAAACTCAAGCGCTTCATGAAAAGATTACTGGCCAGTAATTTCCCATCATTCTGAGCGCAGCAGCCCCTTACAATGGTGGGAAATTTGGCTTCCGGAGAGACAAACACTGTATTAGAGCACAGCGTGGGCTTTCGTGAGCTTTAAAAGACAACATTTTCAAAATAATGTGACATAAAAGACCACTGTCACTTCAACTTTAATTCATTGCTCATGTTATAATGACCATGGATGGTATTTGCTTCATTCAGTGAAAACATTTTAGCCATCATTAATGCTTCCCTGACTACTGGGGTTCCCCCTCTTGTTATAAACAAGCAAATGATGAACCATTCAACAGCTCTTGACCCCTTGTACTGTATCCTACTATAAACTATCTTTTTTTCCCCTGTGGTTTAGAAAGAAATTGTGCAGTCTGACAAATATATTACTAAAAAAAATTCCAAACTGGATTGAGAAATTCGAATCTGGTTACTCCACGTCCTCCCAATTCAGCTCACTGTGACCTTCGGTACTGTAGACTAAATCGTTTTATAGGAGCACAGAAACTATAATGATCTCTGGGTCGTTGCTGGTTTAGCTACTACCTTTCTGGGGAAATTATTTCAGTAAGATTTGAGAAAAAAACAATATCTGTAACTCGGAATTTGCTGCGAGATTAGGGACGCATTAAGCATTCTGTATCAGATTTAAATGAAAAAGAATTATCCATGCCTGTATACATTTTTACATATTGTGCACACATGCTGAGTTAGACCTACATACAAGAAGTAATATTGTTACAAATGATACGTAGAGTATGTGTTGATCACCAACAGAAAATGTTAATGCCAAATTAATTGAATGAATTGTGGCCATGTTATTATGCAGAGGAAGGAGAAGTCTGCTGTGTCCATGAATCCTTTGTTGCTGGTTTGCAATAACACACAACCAGTGGGAGCAACTTAAACTACGTCACAATACAAAGCTGCATAAAAACAGTTTATCTATTAAATTTCTCTGCAATATGCAGACCACATTCATCACTGCTGCAGAAACATACAGTATATGCTTACATTTCTTTTCCGAGTGGGAGCACTGAGTACACGTCTAGTGTGAACAGCCATAAACTTAATCCCTGCCAGATCTAATCTGTTGTGCTTTATTATCCTTCAGTCAGTGTTTGGAGAACATTTCTCATGTCTCCACCTCTTACAACCATTTTCTTCTAAAACTTCAAAGTTTAGTTTCCCATATCTGCAGCCGTTTCTCAGATTAGAAGTTGTCTTGGAAAAAAAAAAATTCACAAATGTTCTTTTTGTCTTCACATTTCAGTTTAAGGGGAAATTATTTGTAATCATACAGTCTACACTGCCTGTTCCAAAGTTTGGATTAAAAACTAGATCCACTATTAATTGGCCTTGATCCTGTCTTTATAGGAATGGTTCTATATTTTGGGAAATAACCTTATGCCCTTTCATGCTGAGAGTAAGATGAGAAGATTGACATCACACTTTTATTTGTCTGTTTAATATGAAGCTGGAGCCAGCAGCTGGTTAGCTTAGCTTAGTATAAAGACTGGAAACAGTTAGCCTGGCTCTGTCTTAAGGACAGAGGATTATGTGCAGGACTTTTTCCTGGCTAGGCGCAGTGACTTCCTGGAGTCTCAGCTGGTTGCCTGCCTGGCAACCTCACGGTGACAACAAGACTCTAGGTGTGTCACTGTGTCTGTAATAGTTTTGGCATTTTTACGGCTTAAACAAACAAGATATAACGTGTTAATAAGGGAGCTTTAGAGGTGCTAGTAGGCGGATATTGTTACCTTTGAGCTAAAAACAGACTAGTGGTTTCCCCCATTTCAAGTCTATATGCTAAGCTAAGCTAACTGGCTGCTGGCTCCAGCTTTAAATGAAACAGACAGATAAGAGTGGTATCAACCTTCTCATCTAACTCAACAAGAAAGCAACTACGTGCATTTACCAAAATGTTGAGATACTCCTTTAATAGCTTAATTTCATGCTCTTAATTTACAATTCTTACTGTGATGTATTGGTACTGCTGTCAACTTCATCTGTACACTGTCACCGTTTTGAAAAAGTGCTATTAAAATGAGGACTAATTGTTCTTGTCAGCTCCTTCTCCAACTTCCTCCAGCACCCCAGCCCACTTACATCCATCCCTGCCATCACAACCATCTTGCCCCCATCCGCGCATGTGAGTGACAGCCACATTCTCCTGCGGCCCCTGACAGTGTCGTGGCAGCCTCTGTGCCTCGTGAACCAACAGCAGGGGTGCGTTCAATTGAAGGAGCGCTAATTATCACTAACCACCTGCCAGGAAGAGAGCCCTGGCATATCTTTATCACCGTGGTCATAAAAGCAATCTCTGATTATCATCAGGACATTAAGCTGACAAGACATCTGCAATAGGCTGATTACTCAACGTGATGAGACTTTGAGTGAATGCAATCATTCGGAAGGAACTTCGGCAGGAAATTTAGCAGAAAACATGGAGCCTGTTCCTTCGTGATTCATGCTATTAGGGTGCTTCAACAAGGTCAGAACAGACACCCCAGAGAAATATATTTTCTTATCCTTGGACCCTAGATAATGAAAATATAATTCTTTACAATTAGTTTTCTGGAAAACAGAAAAAAACAGCAACAGGTCTGAACTCCAGTTTGATTTCACAGTCTTGAGTTTTCGAAGCCATGACAGGGGCAAATAGAAGATATGAACTTAAATCCAGGTCTTAAAGGCTAACATGTGTAGCAATATTTAGAATGAACACAGGCCTCACAACAATCATTTACAGCTTAATCGATTTTGCCAGTTCTTCTTGAATTAATTAATATTTCTGTACTGTAATTAGTTGTTACTTATCCACCTTCATATATGTCAATTAAAGGGATGCAACTAAAGATTATATTCATTATCGATTAATCCACCATTTATTTTCCCAATTAATTGTTTGGTCTAGAAATGTGTTTAAATTCCCAAAGCCCAAGGTGACGTTGTGCAATTAACGACTTTTTCTTACAGATTAATCGGCTGATTATTTTCTTGATTCATCGTTCTCTCTAAAATGTCAGGAATTAGCGAAAAATGTCCATTGTAATTTCCCAGTGTCTAAGGAGACGTCTTCAAATGTCTTTTTTTCGTCTGACCAACAGTCCACAACCCAAAGATATTCAGTTTACAAAGATATAAAACTGAGAAAAGCAGAAAATCCCCACATTTGAGAGGCTGGAAGAAATGACTTTTTGCTTGAAGAATTACTTGAACGATAAATAGATCATGAAAATTTTTATATATTGATTGACTAATCAATCAATAATTTCAGGTCTACAATTTTAAATGTCTTGTTTAGTCTGACCAAACCAAAACCCAAAGATATTCCATTACCATCACATAAACAAACAAAACAAACAAAGAAAAGCAGAAAATCCTCACATTTGTGGATCAGGATCTCTGGAATTTTTTTCATTTTTGCTTGAAAATTGACAAATCAATGATCAAAATAGTTGCCAATTAATTTTCCGTTGATCCACTAATCAATTAAATGACTAATTGTTTCAGCTCCAGCTGATGCAGAATGATATATCTGCACTAATCTAATATTGGCCAATAATATCTGCAATAAAAAACAAGACAGTTGGTCAGCAGACACTATGACAGGAAAAGAGCAGGTGTAATTCATAAGATTTATTATGGTGTCTGGCTCAATGACATGGCTCACTGGCACATCTAAATGGAACAAGCCATCGTTAATAATATTAGTTACCCCTGTGCTTTGCAGCTGTGGCACGTCAAAATGTCTGGCGTGAATGTGCTATTGTGTCCTATTGTGCTATTTTACACTGTTTGGGTAGTTTTTCCATCACTAAAAAGAACATGTGGTGTGCATTTCTTTTACCTTCCTACAAATGTTGAGTGATTCGAGAAAAAAACATGATAATTAGTACACCTTACTCCAACACTGATTCACATATTGTAATGTACATTACAATATCTGTTTATGTAAAGAATATATCATCACATTCTTTGGCTGATGTCCACCACACTGGACTACATGCTAATTTAAAGTCACTTTCAGCAGGCATTCTCACACATTTCACAAAATTACTCTATGAGAAGTCTCCAAACATCTATTGAAATCAAAAACTTAACTAACTTAAATTTACTAAAGTTAATCCCTTTGCAGCAGCCTACTGCCAAAGTTGTACCTCTGATGATGGTCGTAGCGATGCTTCTTTGGGTCAAACTCTCCTCCCACATCTACAACAATGTCACACTCCGCCAGCTGTGTCGGGTCCCTGGTCCGAATTATCTCGGCATCCTGTGCAATGAATAGAGAGTTTTGCAGATCTGCAATCATCAAGCATCTGACAGATTTTCAGAAAAGAAATGACATCTGGATTTTATTTATGGGTCTCATTTAGTTTTTCTAAAAGCCAAATGCATTTAAATGAATTCTACCAAGACCATTAATTAAAACACGGCCCTAATTGGACCCGCTGGAAGCAGGTCTGTAGCGGGTTTTGAGCTATTGAGGTTTTGAGCTCTTGCATTTAAATTCACATATGTAATTAAAGAGGTTTTTTTTTAAAGAATAATAAGCATTATGTCTGCTTCTCACCTCATCATACATGAACATGTAGACCAACCTGATGCTGCATTTACATTACTGACGTAGACAAAATTATTACAGTATCAGAAACACAATATTATAGTTGCTTTAACCTAGTTATTAGTGGACAAGGGTTGGGCAATAGGATGATATATATCGTGACGTGACATACTCTGTCAGTAGTCAGAGATTTTTCCACACTGTTTATACTGTGTTTGGTATGCATTTAATATATCTGGGTCTATTTTGCAAATCACTAAGCCAGACTGCTTTATAACAATATTGTATTATTGTATGATTTTTTCATCAATGTGATAAAGTACCTTGGTTCGTCAGGTATTTCATTTGCTACATTAGCCTAACAATTTCTCAATTCATTGTCCAGAAAATGTACTGTATCAAGATACACGAATCAATATCATTATATCAAATGATAGAGGATTTTATCACCCATTCCTATTGTGGTGGTGGGGCTACAGCTTTCTTTACATTTGGGGCAGGGATTGTGCTATTAGAGAGACAAATACTGGGAAAAATCACATTCATGCTAAATGGGTAAATTTCTTAACTGCTGTTACAATTTCACTTTGGTTTCTAACTGTTCAGACAATAAGTCACTTTACAAAGTCACTGCACCCCTAAATGAGAATGTAGGAATACGTTTATAGCGGTTGTAACGTTTTATGTTTATTTGACTGGCCTTTTGCAATGGCATTTTCCCTTAAAAAATGTAAAATGTATTTTTATACTAGAATTATTATAGATCTATGTGTCGTCTTTCTGGGGTCTCCATCTATCTGTACAGCAGCACCCCCATTTGGAGTGTTATAACATGACATGGCATCTGTGACGGAAAAATAAAATATAATCTTCTCCAAAAATCAGCCAATGAATGAATGAAGGAACACCTTTAAAGTGCGGTTTTATCAACAGGGTTTAAATTGCAGAAGAAACAACATAGACTGTACTTAAACAGCAGCCGTCAAGGGAACAATACCCATCATCTCTCCATAACCCCGCGCCGCAGCATACTGAACCTACCTTGTACTCAGGTAGCTGATGGAGGAAGAAACAGGCCAGAACTTCGTCACAATGAAAGGTGCCGTTGTGAGTTCCAATCTTTTTAACGGTCATGTTTTCACTGCGGAGTCTCTTGGGTTGACTTGACATGTATCGTGGTTCTATGCGAGTAACGTCTACAGAGAGTAAACGGCAGCAGTTAGCTTGTGAATTTAACAGCCGTAAAACACTTACTGGTTTGCTTACGTTTATTTCAGACGTGATTTTTAATTTAATTAAATTAAATGCTACAATACGTACACGCCACATTCAAAAGCGACTTTACACGAGACGCGCTGGTGGCGGACAGATTTGGCAGGCGGACCGGATATGGTGCGCCTGTTTTGTGAACCGGAGAAACCCGGAGAACGGATAAGTTTGTTTGCTTGTTTTATATATGTTTTAATAAGTCCCTGTGATCATAATAACATAATTTAAGTGAACAGTAGCAGGGAATATGGTCTGTGAAAGAGATTATATGCAAAGTGGAATCATTCGGCCACTCGTTTATCAGAATGTATTTTTATGCTAACAGAAATTCTGTGACAGCAGAGGGCGCTGAAGGCAGTGAAACAAACCTCTCAAACCCTCAAACATGCAGAGTTGTGGATGTTACATGTTTTATCATTTTTACAGTAGGCTACAGTAGCCTACAGTACAGTATTTCAGTCTTTCAGCGTCTGTGTTATTGGCTTAGTATGGCTTACTTTAGAAATCTAGGAGGATTTCTGTGTGTACCCATAACTGCCGTTCTCCATTTTCTCTCTTTATTGAACCTTTAAATCAATTCTTTTATACAGGAAAATTTGAGTTGCAACATTGGAATTGGGGTGGGATCATTAAGGAGGGTCAGACTCAGCTCTCACCCCCAACTCCCGTTCTCGCGGTTCTACCTTCAAGGTTTATTGATAAGGTAATTAGCCAGATGGGACCCCTGTAGTAGTCAGGCTGAACAGAGGCTCCACGTCTTTCGGGGGTTTCTCGTGTGGAAAACGGTTCTTTTTTCGTTTACAAACTGACCCATCAGTGGAAACCAAACAGTCCGGCGTGTCACTGCAACACCACCGAGCCTGCAAAAGGTAGGTTTTTCTATTATTACAGAATCTGTTTCATGCAGGGCATGATTCATCCCAGTATGAACGCACTAGTCTGATATTATATTGTAGCAATAACGCAGTTTTAGAGATGCAATTTCTGTCTTTCGGGACAATGAAGAGTCTTTCAAGGCCACACGATTTGAATCAGTAAATCTAGTCGGAGAACATTTGGTGCGATGTAGGTTAAATTTGCAACAGCCAGGTGGCGCTGTAGGTCAATCATTCTGCTGATCTGCTCTGTCTTGATCGCTTATCACCCGCTCGCCAGGCACGTTGACAACTCTTTATTTCAGCCTAATGAAATCGATAAATATTGATTTGAAGGGGGCTTCCATTTTCCTGAGAGGGTAGGGTGTAGGGTTTCTCTCGAACAAGACGCCCATGGTCCATCCACTTCTTGTAATAACCCGACATCTCGTATTTGATTTGCTCCAAACAGATCACCTATATGTGGTTTTAATACTAGTTTGGATGGTATGGAGTTTTTAAACAATGTGTCTGAGGGCCACAGTTTAGCCTATGAAGTTGTCCAACCTTTTGGTTTTGTATTGAGCTGTAAAAGCTCAAATGTCAAAATCCAAATTTGCTCTAAAACTTATTTAGGTCAGGAAAATACTGTTTGTTTTCATTTGTTTCAGAATAATTAGATTGGAAGATTAAAAACTAACTAAAGTTAAAAAACAATCTATTCCAACTTCCCACCATTTCAACAACTTCTTATTCCTATTCATAGTCACAGGTTAAATGAGTACATTTTTTTTCATTAGGTACTTTTTGCATTTGCCATTAGGGCCTTATTGTCCCTGATCAGCACCATGGACAGCGCACTGCACTGAAACAACAGGCTCAACCCGCCTGGTGAGGTTGCATTATGGATGTTTCTTTTATGTTAGCTTGTTATGGAGGCAACAATAGTCTTCTTCACTTGTCATTTATATCCTCACATACTAAATGTGCCATCACTTCCATCACAGTTTTGTAACAAATGATAATTGGCCTCTTTACTTCAGCTGAATAAATGACTCTTAATAAAGGTAATATGTGATCCAGTCAAGTGGGCAATTAGCATAACTCTGTATAATTGGTGACTGGTATTCCTCCAGAATACAAATGTGGTAAACAATGCCACTAGCTTATTATTCTGAATATATTAGGCAAATGAGGAAAAGATCATCTCATCTTTAACAAGTTATGTGTTGTCAGAACATTGCTGGACATCTACCACTAACTATAACTTATGATGAGGGGTAGCTGATTTATTTATTTATTGTCATTTTGTGGGTCACGAGCCCCCAAAAATGAGAACCACTGCCTTAAATTGACAGACAATTAAAGAAAAAATGTGAAACAAAAAGAATTCGGAGATATCAGGTTTCTTTGGTTTTGCCTTGGTGGGGGTACTGTAGCTGCCCCTATTTCCCAAAAATTGAATGAGTCATGGTTGCAGGCAAACTGAAATAAACAAACCTTGAAGATAATGTTCATCAGCCAGCCTCCTACATCGCTGACCAGCCAACACTGTATCAAACAGCCAGCCTTCCCCCCAATTGGCTCGCCCCACACCATGAGATACAGTTGTGGGTGGTGACCGAGAAAACGTCACACTGCCTGTGATTTTTCCCTGCTGCTTCCAGTTTTATACGCAGCAATGATGGGAAATGAACCGGCCCCAGCTTTCCTTAAAAGGAAGGGCAAAGCAGCGTTCAATCAAATAGTCAATTATTTGCTATAGGGCGAGTGCACGTCACATCCCCCTGTGTTACACACTGCAGTAGCTGCTTTGAACAGCAGAACATATTTTGTCTTGGCTGTGGATGACAAATAGTAAACTGGAAAACAAAAATATGACACTTATGTTTTTTTGAGGAAACATTTGTAAACACTATATAAAAAAGCATATTATATATTCAAATAATGTAGAAAGCTTCTCATTAGTTGTGCTCAAACAGTGCATTCATTTCTCATGACTGGATATTGATTATGTTAATGACTACACAAATTAGAGAACTCATATCTCTTTATTGTTATTAAAGGTCGATACATAATCAAGTCTCCCTTAAAGTTAAAATATATATAGGCATTGGATGATTTGGATGCTTCCAAATGACCTTTATGACATTAATAATTCATGACCATAAAATGAACAAAATTACTCCAACCTCTGTTACTTCATCACTTGAATTCACTTTCATTGGGGCTACATGCTATATCACAATATTAGAGGAAATACTAGATTTATGCATTGCATGAATTAAGAGAATACATAAACATAATTAGGGATTTTACACATTTTGGTTGTCTCATTCTCACTGCTATGTGTGTGTGATGTTGTAATAAATTGCCTTTGTCAGCCCTGAGGCTCATATTTTTTTGATTGTTGGGATTCACATTTGTGCGTTTGAGAACATATCTCTTTAGTGTTGCTGCTTAAGCTTTCTTGTCCCACACCCTGAGAGAAAAAGTTCATTAACATGAACTATTTCCCCACAACAGATCTAATGAGATACAAACTGATTCCCCTGCGGAAAAAAAGAAAACACCCTCAAAACAGCGGCCCTAAAAACCGTCCGCATAATTATTAACACTTCCCCTGTAACAGCTGGTGAGCCTCTGTACTCAAGGGCATTTTGGAAGTGTAGTTAATCCAATGATAATCTTGAGCATGGTTTACACATATTATCGCTTTAATTGCTACGTTTGCTATGCAATTATACTGTCACCAATTACATGGCTGTAGTTTACTAGCCTGTCTAAGCATTTGGTTCCCTATAATAGATGCCCTGTATCAACGCTTGTAAGTGAAGCCACCAAGACGTACACTAATGGATCTTCCATTGACATAATGACTTAATTATATGTTCTGAAGCAGAGTGGTGCAGGATAATGCTGAGCCATGCTGTATAGGAGTAGATGTAGTGGAGAGAAATGGGAGATTCTAACATAAGAAAGGGACAGCGGATTGAAGGCTTGAGGTGATGTAGTGTACTGTGTGTGTGTGTGTGTGTGTGTGTGTGTGTGTGTGTGTGTGAGTGTGTCCACATGTGTGTCCATCCATTAGAATGCAGAGTGCGTACTCCAGTGTGAGTCACCCCCCCACCATCTCCCTCCCCACCCATCCACCCACCTCACACCACCAGCAGCATCAAACTGCAGTCACTGCCTAATATTACGCCTCTGACTTCACACCGGCCAACTGAGGATACAGTTTCTACGGCAACATGCTCCAGACTCCTCCCCCACACCCTCCCTCCTCTCCTCTACCCCCACCCCCTCTTCCAGGCACAAACCACGTGACGTTCAGGAAGGCTTCTCCAACTCCCCTTTATTGTTATTAACCCTCTCCTGACCGGACCTCTGCCAGAGGCTCTCCACAGCAGGCTGCCTGGCTGGCTTCGAGCCTCTCAGAGGTTTCAAAGGGAAATCAGACGCATCTCTTAATCGCCCCAGAAGATCAAAGCAGTGCTTGATCTAAATGTTGGATTTGCATATTTTAGAACACGCTGGAATGAGTCAATATGGTTCTTCAGTTGTCTGGGACACTTCTTGTCAATAAGAGAGTGGTCTATAAAGTTTAAAACGGCAATAATCAATATTTTCATATTAACAGTGGATCACATGACTACTTGTATGTGAAAGGGTTCTGCTTGTAGTGATAAACCCAAATCTCTATCACCCAACCCCCTACCGAGCTTTATAACAAATTTCAGCTCATTGTTTGACTTTCTGGCCCGCAAATGTACTGTTTTAGTTCATCAGCAGGTGAAAAAGCTCTAAAAACCCACTCCCTCCACAGCACCAAACAGCAGACAGACACAGTTAGCGACTAGCTGGTGAACATAATGGATCATATAGCAGCTGATGAGCCAGATATTTTCCTCTGGAGTTGGTGGAGACCAAAAACAGAGCTAAAATGAGAGTGAATATTTGATTTCGATTAATCAGGTGACCAGAATCACAACTCCAAACGAATGCTAATATTGTTCCATATGTTCTGGATGTGGAAATAGAAATAGTTTGATAACACATTCACCATAGCAACTTAAAAGTGAATAATATGTCAGTGTTGTGTTCACAGCTTGATTCCACGAAAATCAGTTAATGTAGGTTTAGGCGAATTTGGAGAAATTAAAAATAATTTACCTTTTATACAAAAAGTTTTCGGTCAGTTTTCTATCATGACGTCTTCTTTCGAGTATGTGGTGCTGTAATGCAGGCAAGGTGGAATGATGAAAGGCATCAAACACTCATCCTTTAGAGAGTTTTTAAATACAAAGAAGAACCTTGGCGTCCGGCAGTGATCTCACCTGAATATTGCCTCACTGGCGCAACTGTTTCCTCAGCATCCCGTTGAGAGATATGTTGGTTGTGTATGTGTGTGCACATGCCTGAACACGCACGTGTGTGAATGGATGAACTTTATGAATGAAAACTCTTCTTCCTGAGCTGCAGACAGGAGGTGAGATCATCTTGTTGAAATGGAGAATCCCCCACCCACCAAACCCCTTACCCGCCCACCAATACTGGTTGGCGCCAATGTTAATGAATCCCATCAGAGGACTATGTGGATGAAATGCACAGTAGTGGCAACCTGACTGATGTCAGTACTGTCCAATATCAGCTTCCCCCGACCAACAGGCAGGGATCACTCCATTGTGCGTACTGACACAGACAGACATAAGCTCACACAAATATAGACACACACTTATATCGTTTTTCATTGGGAATCTAAAAGAATGTCTCTGCTTTTCAACTGTTGGTTTTTAGTCAATATGAAGTTGAAGCAGAGGGCCAATTATCTTTGCTTCTTTTGTTCATGTTCCCTTTTGGAGCAGAGTCGAGTGAATTTGATGATTGGCCACCTATTCAGCAGTGTGTGAGTGAGAGTGACAATGAGTAACATAAGGGGCTCTCGATGAGGATCCATAAATAGGCTCTCCAAAGAGCCAGAAGCTGCCCTCCCCCTCATTCCCTACACCAAACCAAACACACACACACACACACACACACACACACACACACACACCTCTACTCTACCCCCTTCCCCCTTAACCGGACTGGGACAATCTGTGACCACTTGGCACCAGGCCGTTCACAACATACTGTACACTCATAGTCAAAGGCATGTATACACACATGCCATTCCTCTCAACATCCTTCACTGCAGGCTTCTGTTAATTCCCTCCTACAGATTATGAGGCACGTTGCCAAACAATGCAGCATTTTACATCAGCCTGTGATGGATACCACAGAGTGTTGTACAGTCTTTTAGTAGTCAGATTAAAGCTTTGCTGTTCTAATTATGCACATTTTGTTTATTTTCTCTAAATTACAAAATGCTCTTTGCATGTGTGCAGTGGGTGTGTAACATGACAGGAGTGCACACACAGCTCACTCTGAATCCACTGTGCATCCACTTTTTCTAAAAAGCTGTCGCTTTGTAGATTTGAAGTTTTTATCTGATAAGAAGTGATACCCTGCGGCGTTCATTCTGTGCTTGTTTCTGCTGGAGTAACAACAACAGAAGCAGAAGCTGTATTGGTGGACATCAGAGGCAGCAGCACAGACCCTTAGAGGACTGAACATCCCTGACGAGGAGCCATCCTGCAATCACAAGCACCAATAAATAAATCATGAAGAAAGTTTGAAGAAAAAGATAGAAATAGAACAGAGGATGTACTACTCCATTCAGACCGCCTTAAGACAGAGTAGGGAGAGGAATTATAGATATGGATGGCATAAAATAGCGAGTATGATTAAAGCCGCTGATTTTTGCCCACTATCTCTATTTCATGTGATATTAAAATTAAAAAAAACATTAAACATTCATAAACCACATTTTTAGCTAGGGTTCCTTGAATATTCATTTGAGAACTTGAAGATAATGGTACATTCGATTGTAAAATTAAGTATAAGCATGAAGTCTGCTGTCAAAAATAACTTTAGAAATGCAACAATTCTCTGACAGTGTCCCCATTGGTTCCAATGGTTGCTAGAGTATGTTACAAAAAAGGGTAGTTAAACATTTAATTACTTGCATAAAGCAGGTCCATTATTATTTTGCTGTTATTTGCTGCGGTCTGCATATGTAGAGTTATAAAAAACCTCTTGTTATGGTGCTTCTGTATCACTCCACCACAGAGAGAAACACAATACAAAGTTCTCAGAAAATCTTATTTTCATTTGGCAAGGCACAAAGCAGAGAATGACTCAAAAGATGAATAAATGAAAACAGAAGCAATCAGTTTGTCCAAACTGTGTTTTCACTGGAGGTATCAAACTCAGTGCAATTATCTCTTTTCATTTCATAAAGCTCTGCAGAGAAAAGAAGAGGGGGAGGCTTTGAATACTTGTGCAGGTTTCTTAGTCTAACATGGTCGGTCTGCGCACTAGTTAGGGTTTCCCTGCTGTCTGCAAGCAGCACGATGAGGTCATCGTTAGGGTTTAAGCCCAACACAAGCTTAGTCTGGGAGATAAGGGCTGGATTTGGATTTAGCACTCAAAAAGGGTCAGGCAGCTACAACCATTTAGGCTGTCAGTAAATACACAGCTCAGACATGGGATCCCCAGCTGTTCCACAAACTCACATCTTCCCATGTCAGCCAAATAGTTTGACTCTTGGAAGATTCTCCGGTGTTAAGAGCGATTTCATGATGATCTCCCAGTTTGCCTGCAGAGTTCCACTGATGTCCATTCATCATGCAGGATTTCCCTGACTTGAATGTGTGAGCTGTGTAATTTGGGAGAAGGGAATGAGTCCCATTTTCTTTTGTATTGTACATACTTAAGGCTTACCGTGATGATTTAGAGGCCATTTCTTTTAAAATGTTTCAACAAAACCCTGAAACGCTAAAAAACAAATGTAATGGTTGCTCAAATTTTATGTCTTTTAAGTGTGCAAATTTTGTCTTAAAAGCCTTGAAAAGAAGGCAAAAATATATTTATATAAGTAGTATTTATTCTAATTTCTCCAGTATCTCCAGTGCAGTTTTTGTCAGTGATTTATGATTGCTGTTGTAGACATAAAGGTGTGAAAATATGATTGTGATTTATTTATTTTGGGACTTTTAGTAGGCTAGTTTTGTTTTGAAAATGTGCATGCAGGATTCTGAATCTGGTTTATATGACTTTGTGGTGTCTTGCAAGTCCATGTGAGTATGAGTTTAATTCATGACACAATATTAAAACCATCACTCATTCATGTATGAAGGCAAGAATGCCATGCAGGCCTTGGAAATAACACCTTGAATAATAACTATATTTAAACAGGAACCCTTGAAGATGAGGATATTTCACATAGTATTTTCAAACACAAAATTAGATTTGTGTTGAAAGATGACAGTTGTTGAAATTAGTGTGATTTTTTTTTTGATTTTTTTTTCTTCATTCAGGTTAATTGAAGTCGCTGAGGGAAACAAAGCACGCCTGGGGAAAGTCCCATTTAGGCCCTGTGCTGTCCCACTCTCCCTATCTGAGAGAAATGGGTCAGTAGAGATTGGAGATGATAATAATAAAAAACGACCTGCCGTCCTTCCTTCGTGTCCCCTCTGTGGCAGACGGAGTAGTGCTCACAGATTATGCACCAATTACACTCGATACAGAAGGCATTAATAGGGTTTGAAGGGATTTACATAGCGCTGTCCAGTCAAATGCTGCATGCTTTTGGGATGACATCATTTTGATCACCTCACATACCGGCTGACCCCCCTCCTCCCTGCCTAAGAGTAGCCTCGCTCACGCATAAACCCGTTTACCTGCGGTTGTCCCGTGTCTCACCGGACCGAGCTCGTCACAGCGCATTTCTTCTCTGATAGGATAGGAGGACACCAACACTGCCTCTCCCTCCCATCCTTCTCTCCTCTCTCGGTCGTGTTTACTATAGGTGAGATAGCCGTATAAATTCCTGAGTGTGCGCAGATCGCATCCTCAGAGGAGGGTGGAAAAAGAGGCGGAGGTGTAGGAGCAGGAAAACAAGCGAACCGAGGGAGCGTATAGCTGTGTTTACTGTTCACTGGGATAAACGCAGGAGAAAACGCAGACTCCCTGTCATCCAGGGCGGAGAAAGCTCACTGGATGCAGAGAGAAGGAGGAGGAGGAGGAGGAAGAAGCGTGGATGCTGATTATACCGAGAAACCCAGAAAGGGAGAATTATTAGGTGGTTGTTATTAGAATCGATCCTAAACTATAAAGTGGAATAAGCTTTTGCTGTCACCAGCGATGGACTTCAACTGTCGGCACTGAGGTACGTTGGTTTTACATTAGCAGCATTCAGTCGGCGTCATAAGCAGCAAGGAGAAGACAGCTGGTCTATAGCTGATATTATCCCTAAATAACGCATCCGGTCCTTTATTATTCAAATATAAACTGCAATAGTGTGTTTGACTGTAACTTCAGTGTTGTCAGTGATGCTGCACCGGGGATCTTAACCGCAGGAGAAGCGTTGATGCGCACAAGAAGCCCCTCCGATGCCATTCACAGTGCACTGGCCTGCAACAGACCGTAGCCTGCTCCTGCAGCTCCCGCAGCTGATACCTCGAAATAAATAAAGTGAGAGCCTGAGCAGGACTATTAGCAGACAGGATCAGTCGGATGTGAATGATGTGTGATTATTCCAGATTTCAGACACCAGATGTGTCTCAGTGGTTGGGTTTCTGCCTGTGCAGAAAATTATAATGAGGATGATTTTTTTTTCCAGACTTTGAGCTTCATGGTTGTGGTGTTAACGAATCCTCTGGGCCATGTCTGTCTTGTTTTGGACTATCTATATGATTTCTCTCTTCCAGTTTTATGAATTATAGATGGTTATACAGCTATAGGTAGTGGTGTCATGGCATAGTGGGCCTCACACATCAGATGCCGGGCACATTACTTTTAGTGAGCATAACACAGTAGGGTGCTCGATATTATAGTCTTAATAGCATGTAAATACATTTAGGCTTAGTAATTCTCAATTGACCTTCAAATTGACTATGCATAGCCAAAATGATAACCTGGAAAGAAAACACATGTTTGCTTTGTCTCATATGCTGTACTACAACACGATGATGCTAGTACTGTTAAGGCTTTTTGATCTGTATCATTATCTTACAAAGCCAGTAAAACCTGTCACCTCTTAGACTTGCTTGTCAGAGATAGCAGAGGAGGTGTGGATCACTTCAAAAGGCTCTGACAAGAAATAATGCATTTTCATTCTCCGCTGAGTGTGTATATGCTGTCGTCCTTGGAGAAATAACAAGCTTTGAAGAGGCTTGCAGAATTCTCACGTTATTATACAGCCCATCATTTGATCTCATCCATTTTAATATACCAATACCAGTGATGTTGCTCGAGAAGTAAATAACGAGCTGTGGCACCATTCTGCTTATAGAACATTGTTTTTGTTAATCATGAACATGCTAAACCAAAAGCAATGCAATACTATGTATGTAATGTTCTGTAAAATGTAAGGAAATTACTTAATTGAGGTAGCCTAAGGGGGGGGGGTATAATATTATTTGCTGCGCACTTCATCAAAGGTAGTGCTGAACTGAGGCTTTCTCAGATTTATGGTCCTAACAGGCTGCTCTTTTGTCCTTTATCCACACATCCTGAATCATGTTTCACATTCTAGTATTGATTTGTTATCTTCAGAAATCAGACATCATGACTCATAAGTTAATGGCATTGCCCTGATCACCAGGCACATGTAGAGTGACAACCACTGTACTTTCATCTTCACCTATATTTCATTTTACAAATTTCACCAGCAAGCAATAAATTGTTACTTCTGAGTTGTGAGAAATACTGAAAACGATTAATGTTTTGAATTATGTGCAATCTTTGTTTCATGATATTTCTATTCTATGCTGATTACTAAAATTGCATGTTTTTCACTCAGTCTGTTGCTGTGTACTCTCTGAAATGTTACCCTTTATCATAGACCCCTGCAGAGTCCCTCTTTATAAAAAGTTGCAAAGCACTTTTTGGGTGATACAAAACAAAAAAAAATGACTTACCAGAGGAGCATACAAAAATATGAATGTGCATTTCTTTGATATTGATGGTAGCTCAAGTGAGATGTGCCCTCTTGGCTGCCTCTATTTGCAGAAAGTTCAGAGCTGCATGGCTTTTTGGGGTACAGAACAGTCACTCTACTGAGTTCCTCTGCCACTTATGATAAAGGTTCAACTTATAGGAGGCCTAAATAATAATCTTCCAGAGGTGACTCTCTCCTACAGACTCAAAATTCAGCTAAATCAGCCGTCATGGCCCCCAGAAGGTAAGATAATGATTTTAACTTTGATTTGATTTATAACAATTTCCATCCTCTATTTCTCTCTCTCTCTATGTTCGGTCTTTTCCAGGCTCCCAGTTCTCTTGTTGTTCTGATGACCACAGGCCCTTATGGCGCTTATTCATGAACCTCGTGCCCCCTCTCCTTCTCTCTCTGGCTTCAACACACCTCTCTCTGATCCTCCATCCTTTCGCCGCCTCGATGCTGAAACACCCTGCACCCCAGAAATGGATCTGACCCCGACCCAGTGCGTCCTTCGCAACGTCCTCTCCATAGACACTGGAGGAGGAGAGGGGCAGACTGCCGGGCACAGCCAGACACCAGGCGAAGAACAGGAGCACTTTGCCAACAGTGTCCTGAAGCTCCACGAGCATGATGGGAGTCCCGGAAGGACGGAGGGAGAGGGGCAGGGGCTGGACAGCAGTACGGTCAGGAGCCAGGCGGGTGACGCCAGGCTACAGTGCCAGTCTACCGGAGGGGGAGGAGGGTTTCTGGAGGGGTTGTTTGGGTGTCTGCGGCCTGTCTGGACTATGATTGGCAAAGCTTACTCCACGGAGCACAAACACAACCTGGACGGTGAGTCTAGCAGCCAAATCCATTTCAACGGAAACACATAAACACATCTACACACACTGGCATCAATGCTTGCTTTTAGATTTCCAATAAAAGAAACCACTATATCCCATTTAATTCCAGATGGAAGCTTTGGTATGCTAATTAAATGATCTTATCCCCCAGTTTAATTACATTAAACAGTAAAAATGACTCCCACAAAGGCCATGTTGTAAACAAACACTTTCCTTAACGTGAAAGAGCTGAGGCCAGAGAGAGAGACTCTATCAAAGCTGCAAAGGGCTTATTTTCCCCTGATATTTTCCCCCCATCCTTTCGCCTGCTTGTGCCCACCCCACCTTCCTCCCCCTACCACCCCCTCAATGAAACTAGCTCCCTGTGACGCTGTGTTGTTTATGTCTGCAGCCACTACAATAGCGCAGAGCTCCCCCGGGACTCCTCTGCCAAATCTGCTTCATGAATTATGCATGGCCACGCTCTGACCCTGTGCCTCTCATCTCTATTAACGCAAACCTGACACACGCACACACACACACATATGTGAGCATGTGCCCAAGGATGACTGCACGCACACATAAACACCTCCACAAATAAAAACACTTAATATCTAGCACACATGAACACATAAAGTCGTATAAGATGCCAAAAACAAACTTGATAAAATAAATACAGCAGGCTTGAAGGTGGCAGATTATATGTCTCCTTGTTTTTATAGCCTTCTGACATTTTATCATCCGTTTGACTTCCACATCTCCCCTCCACTTCCCCCCTCCTTCCATCATTTATTGTCTCCTGTCCCCTCCTTTTCATCCTGTGCTGTTATCACTCCCAGCCCATCTGCACCTCGCTGCTCCCCTCCTATGTGCAGCATCACAGGGAGTCACACACACTGACGAGAGCAAAACGGATATTATAAAAGTGAAAGAAATAGGGGTATTGCAACTGAATGTCTGACTGCCGTATCACAATGCTCTATTCTTAAGCTTTGATTGAAAGGCACAATGTAGCACAATAGAAAGCAGGAACATTGCCTGTCCTTTATTGATTGTGAAGGACTGTGAGGTGCCTGGTGATGTTCTACATTTCCTTAATTTTTCATATCAAACAAAAGCAGACCCAGGGAGATTGTGGTGTATCAGATGTGGCCTTATGTCTTTACTGTGGGACATTTGAGGGGCTCATTAGAGACAGAGCCCTCAATCTACCACTGGAGAGCATTAATCATTCATATCATCCTTATTAATATGATAAATGTGTCTGAATCTTCTTTGCTTGGGTTAAGAACAGCAGCAGAGCAGGCTGTATATTTTCTCTGTATTAACAGCCTGTCTTTGGCCACATGGACCCCTGCCGACCCGTGGGGAATCCCCCTCCCTTCTTTTCTCTTTACACACACACAAAGCTACCACCACGATTACCGTCACTACCCCTCCACCTCCTTACTCACCATACATCCACATTAGGCTCTCAGATCCCCCTCCCTCTTCCTACCCTCTCCTGAGCGTTGGACCCCTATTTCGCATCAGCCCCACAAAGGCACTAAGCAGGATTTAGGAGGCTGAGGGAGAATTACCCACAGGAGATTAGAGTTCCCTCTCTGTCTGCCTGCACACCCTGAGTCTTAGGTTAAGATGAGGTTCAACTACAGAACAAGATATCAGCTTGGGCACTGGGTTGACTGTAAGAGCCAGGGCTTACTGTTACAGGTCGAACCTATTACTGCAAAACAGCATAGCCTGTTGTGGTGCTGTATGCTCCTTGTTACTTGCTTTAGTTTTAAATTTTGTGGTACTTTGTGGTATTAAGTGTTTTTTCTGTCTTGATTTAATACTTTTAGCTTTTGATAACAGTTTTGAATGTATTTGTTGAATGTTTTGTTTTCATTTTATTAGCAAACGTGTTGACATTAAAGGAATAGTTTGACATTTTGGGAGGTAAACTTATTTATTTTCTTGCTGAGAGTTAGATGAGAAGATCGATACCACTCTCATGTCTGTATGGTAAATATGAAGCTACCGCTAGCAGCCAGTTAGCTTAGCTTAGAACAAAGACTGGAAGCAGGGGGAAACAGCTAGCCTGGCTCTGTCCAACGGTAACCAAATCTGCCTACCAACACCTCTACCTTACTAGTTTACACATTATTTCTGGTTTGTTTAATCCGTACAAAAACCAAAGTGTAAAAACGACACCTTGTGGTTTTGTTTCAGGGGTTATGTGCTGGTCTATTTCTTGAAGTTGTCAGGCAACCAGTGGAGATTTAGTGTCATTTAGACACCTTTATATGGATTAAACCAACAAGATACGAAGTATGAAGAGACTGATGTCAAAATAACTCAATCATGTAATTAGACAAGGGGTGACATGTCTGTAATAAAGCAAAATTAATCATCACATCATCAAAAACATAAAGGACATTTCTATTAATCATTAAAGGTGCAGCCCTTAATAACTGTCTGGAGTTTTGTTATGTTATGAAACATCAGCTGCACTTAAGAATATGAGTTTGCAGCTTAGTTTCCTCATCCAAGTTGGTGATAATAACCTGTAATCGGTACAGGTTAATACCACATTCATCACTGTGCTCTATATCCATAATTGACATGTTACTACACATAAGCTCACCAACTACTTTGTGTCTATTTTTTCCCCCAATCTCAGAGGCGTGGGAGGTCCCATTCGAGGAGATATCTGACCTGCAGTGGGTGGGCAGCGGAGCCCAGGGCGCCGTCTTTCTGGGCAAACTGCACGGACAGGAAGTGGCCGTAAAGAAAGTGCGCAACATCAAAGAGACAGACATCAAGCACCTGCGCAAGCTCAAACACCCCAACATCATCACTTTCAAGTTAGTAGAAATGATCAGTTAGCTTATTAGATCACAAGAAATGCAGAGCATACCACTAAAACTGCATGCTTATACAGTATATGATTGATTTTTCTCTTTGTTCAGTGAAAGCTTTTTAGTTATATATGTCAGGTTTTTAGGAACGAAGAAATGCAGCCTTGAGTTTAACAATGGGGCTTTTAAGCTTATTGTTTATTATGTTTTAATGAGATGTGAAAATGTTTCATGAACCCAAATGGTTGTAAGATTTTCTCAATCCAAATACAACTATGTGTTCCTCCACTGGCAGTTTCGAGGTTTCCTATTCATTTCTTGCATTGTAACAACTCTAATATGTTCTGTCTTAACATACTGTACTTCTCTACACTCTCAGAGGTATCTGTACCCAGGCTCCATGTTACTGCATCATTATGGAGTACTGTGCCCAGGGACAGCTGTATGAGGTGCTGAGAGCAGGCAGGCAGATCCATCCATCCCTGCTCATGGACTGGGCCATGGGCATCGCTGGGGGCATGAACTATCTTCACCTCCACAAGATCATCCACAGAGACCTCAAGTCACCAAAGTGAGTTTTGTAGACCTGGTGAAAATGAACTGTGTGAATACAGCTCTGTAATGCAAGTGTAAATGATAATGTCAGAGCAAAGGGGTCACTAAATAGTTACAATTAAAGCTATTAAAGTTCAACTTAGATAGTTCGGAGTCAGGGGACTAGATATAGAGACATTAAAAGACAAATCTTACACTGCTTGATTTTGTTATTTCAGAATAGGTGTTGTACAGTTTCATGCTTCATGGAATGATACATAGGTATATTACAAATGTATTTTGAAGTGATGGTAATGCCGGGAATATATTCAAACATGTGCCACTCAAAGTCCACTATAAAAGTAAACCCCATGTTGGATGAATGTAAGGTAATTTGTTAGAATCTCAGTGATATGAAAAGCATCTGGCCTTTAAGGGGGTTTAAGGGGTTTTGACCCCTTAAAACAAAGCAATCTTGTCTACTTGCAGCCCCACATCACAGGTTGCATGTGTGCACGTTGTGATCAGTTCATTTGAATACTTTTTAGAGGTGAAATTATCCAGTAATTTACAGGGAAAAAGCAAAGATTATATGAAAATATTAAACATAATTTTGTGTTGCAGAAATATGTTTTTTCTCGTTTCATATCCTTTTAATCATCTTTCAAACCCTCAGATTTATCTTGTGACCCGCAGTGGGGGTCCTGTCCCACAGGTTGAGGAGCCACTGCTGTACAAAGATGCATTCACTGGCCAAATTTAGATGCTATAATTGATGTGAAAATTTCTCACTGTGAAAGGCCCTGACTGCCACAGCGCTGGTCAGCTTTTGACAAAACATGGAGTGATGACGTGTCATGTTACTGACTGGCCCAATGATTGGTTTGAATTCGTAAACATTTAGTACAGCTGATTAATTTAATTTAATTAAATTTTTCATTCCAGCATGCTGATCACCTATGATGACTCAGTGAAGATTTCTGATTTCGGCACGTCCAAAGAGCTCAGTGACAAGAGCACCAAGATGTCCTTTGCCGGAACGGTGGCCTGGATGGCTCCTGAGGTCATACGCAACGAACCTGTCTCAGAGAAGGTGGATATTTGGTAGGTGTCATAACCCTTTTACGCTGTCCTTTTGCATTGGTGAATCTTTGCCATTTTCCCTTATGGTTTGTCTTATCTGCCATTGAATCAACATAGAATCTCATTAGTTACAGCCTACTACAGTAGAGAGCGTAGGATCCTATTTCCAGAAAATCTATTCGGTATTATGTACAATATCTCATTACATGAAATTCTATAGGGCCTCGGCCATTCTGATGGGTTGCCCTGTGTTAAACCCTGATCTCCCCCAGTAACCCCCCCCCCATCCTACATCCCTCCATCACTCTTCCTCTCCGTCCTGAAAGGAACGCTTGCTAATTTAATAATTGATTTGCCAGATGCTGCAGTGCTCAGGAGAGGCTGGAATAACCTTCCAAGCCTGCGGATGGTTTGGCCCAGAGCCAGCAGTGCATTAGCAGAGAAGTGAAAGTAGGATTAAAAAGCTTTTGATGTGGAAAGAAAGCAAAGCATGGGTGTATACTGTACAATTTTGTTTAAATGTATGTAAATTAGGTAATATTCCATACAACAAAAAGAGTGAGTCATAGAAGGAGAGGCTGCGGTGAAGTATTATCTTGTATGTATTCAGTTTTGTTTTGTGCTGACATACTTCCTTTCTGTTTTTAATATTAAGAACTATACTAAAATAGCCAGAGGTAGAATTTAACATAGACATGACAGAAAAAATACTGTCAATCACTAAGCTAAAAACAATAAAATGCTATAAGCTAAAACCTATATGTGGAACTGGTAATAGATACATTAATAAATAAATATAAATATCCAAAAATCCCAAAAAGAATGTTGCACAACAACATATGAAAATGTTACTTACTGTAACAGCAGGACATAGGCCAGTAAAATAGAACCTATATGTTGACTGGCTTCAGTATAAATGCATTGCATTATGTAAAATAATTGTAACACAGCAAGAATTTGCTGAATAACATAGTTGTGATCCATCATCTAATTAAGAGCTAGTATATTTAACCTGGTGGTAAAAAAAAATAAAATGCATGCATTGCCTTGAAATCAAGTCTCTCTTCTTGTGCATTCATATCATGAATCATAAACAAGGAGATGGAGAGACTCTAAAAATACACATGTAAACACAAGAGCACACCCCCCCTCAATGCTGCGTGTGATGCTATTGGCACCTTGGAAACTGTACACGCTCACCATGGCAACCCAGAGAGTCACCAACAACAGACTTTCCTTAGTTACCTTCCCTGTGGACCTGCTCTCGTGCTCCCCTGCCAAACAGAGGTAGAGCTGGAGCCCATCAATGAAGCACTGAACTGTAGTGAAATAAAGCATCATGTTTTGGCAAAACATTAATTTGTCACCAATTATTGTATTTGTTTTTGGAGTTGTGATGTATTTATCAGGGCGTATATTGACCTGACGCCAGGAATATTAGTCAAACAACCATATATGCACATAGAAGCAATCACTGGGGATTTGCAATATACTGTACATTATTTTGGGTAATACCAGTGTAACTGTTAAGCATTCAATAACTTGATTCCAATGATAGAAAACTTAGCAGTGACTAAATATTTCATAGTACCAAACATAGTAATATTCAGTTTAAGCTACCAAAGACTGCCCACAAGGCATTAGCATCAAAGGCTTTTTATAGTGATAAAGTCTCCATCAGATATAACAAATCTAAATCTCATTTCCACAAAGTTAAAAGTGGGACATTTCAATCATGCTTCCTTTCATCAGTTCACTTGACATCTTTTATCAGTGTGTCTGAAAGTAAATATGCCACATCTCTCTGCAGGTCATTCGGTGTCGTGCTGTGGGAGATGCTGACAGGAGAGGTGCCCTATAAGGATGTGGACTCCTCCGCCATCATCTGGGGAGTGGGCAACAACAGTCTACAGCTGCCTGTACCTGACAGCTGTCCAGACAGCTTCAAACTGCTCCTGAGGCAATGCTGGTAAGCGGGCAAGAGGGAGGGGAGGAGGGTGCGGAGAGGAAGGAGGAAGGGAGAGATGGAGGGAAGAAGAATGATGTGGAAAAAGAAAGTTGAGGCATCAGCGCTAAGAGA
Source organism: Maccullochella peelii (assembly GCA_002120245.1). Lineage (NCBI taxonomy): Eukaryota > Metazoa > Chordata > Actinopteri > Centrarchiformes > Percichthyidae > Maccullochella > Maccullochella peelii. Next base: position 162,324 of record LKNJ01000246.1, read on the forward strand.
ACATAATGACGTTAGAAGCGTAAAGATGGCTAAGAGAGTGAAAGTTGTCTGGGGAAGGAAAGAGAAGATTTGAAACATTTGTTTAAATTGTTCGCAGGAACTGCAAGCCAAGAAACAGGCCTTCCTTCCGACAGATTCTCCTGCACCTTGACATCGCCTCAGCAGATATCCTGTCGACTCCACAAGAAACTTACTTTCAGTCTCAGGTAAGCTTCCTTTGTCGCTGTCAACAGTCCTAACAGCTACTTTGATACCTAAATGACGGGTACATTTTGATTGAATTACATTTTTTTTTTTTTTTAGATTATTCATCAGTCCCAGTTTAGACATTACAGAGAAAGTACACAGAAAAGAAAATGAGAATGAAGTCAAACAGCACTTAATTAACAATCTTGTTCAGACACTGTATATGTATAATTAAAAGGAAAAAATATAATTGAGAACCATCATTCCTCAAGTCACAGTCTCCCTTGTGAAATAAATAAATAGATATCAGATTAGGTACACATGAGCTCTGTATGTCACTTATTAGAAAACCTCTGGTCAACAGCAGCCAGTATCTCTAATAGTCATTTTGATGTCAACCCACTGCCATTTGTTTCTAGTGTGCTGCAGTAACTACAGGCAGTGCAGAGTGTGCAGCTACACTGGCCTCTTGGGAGCCCACTAATAATACCTGTCCTTTCAATCACAACATATTATTGTTGGTTCCTTGGTCTTTGTTCCTTGTCACATGTGAGTGCTGATTTATGGTCAAAGAGAGAACCTTTTCCAACCTCCATCATATCAAAGCGTGATGGAGAAGGTCTGTGTGATGGAGAAGGAGGGCGTGTGTGTCTGCCTGTGATAGGGTGGGGGATGGGGGCCTGTGACAAATATATTAGACCACTGCAAACCCAAACACGCGAAGGACAGGAGACTTAGAAGAAGAAGTATAATTGTGTGGAAGATATGCATTTACTCAGCCATGCAGAACCACAGATCCATTTATAACTCAAGGGTGTATAATCGCGAGACATACTTGTGCACGCAAACACACAAAATGAATAAGATTTCATTTTCTTTTCTCAGCAACCCCACTGCCTCCTCCTGGATTCTCCATTTCTATCTCACGATGCAAAATACAAACCCCTTTCACTCTTTCCACTTATCCTTGAGCCTTTATTTCTCCCTGTTCCCCTCTCCCCACCCCTACAACCCTCCCCAGTTTCTCCCCTCTCTGCCCCATAATGGATTTTTCTTGTGACATTAGAAAGAAGTATTTGCTGCTGGAGTGTATTGATTGGTTTAATGGCAGGGAGCAGAGAGCAAAGAGAGAGGAAGAAGAGGGAGAAGAGTGCGCACAGAGTCCATTAGCTTAATAAGAAGAGCACAGATAGAAATACACACACACACACACGTGGTACACACACTTGCATGTACTTGCACACACTCATATATCTGACTTCCTTTGTCCTTTGATATGACAGGTATCAGATAACAGCTGTCATGCTCCACTGTGTACAAGAAAATGCCCACGCTGCATTTTTGTTTTTTTTTTTGTGCTCATGTCATGTCAGTTCATGTTCAGTTTCCCTCCATGTATTGATTATCATCTGACAGCTTAATGGGTTTTGTTTCAATGATACACATGAACCTCAGTCACTCTGCAGATTAAGAGCTTTTATACTAGATCAAGGTGCATTTAAGTTTATTGTCAATATTATTGTAATTTATTACTGATAATATTATTACTCAGATGAAGTCGAGTCATACTTGATTATCCCAATGGAAAACAATTTTCCAAGTGTACAAATCTGATTTTAGTCTGACACTGGTGGTCGTACTCACTTTACAGGCAGCTCTGGCTATCTTGAATTGTTGCATATACAGAGCATAATTAATTATAGTGGTAATAAATGAAGGCTGGAGGAAGTAATAGTAGTGGTGGCAGAAGTGTTCGGAGAAGAAGCACTGATCATAGCAGTGGTGGTAATAGTAATATTAGAAGATACCATATGTAATTTAAAGCTATCCTTTTTACCACATACACTCTTCTGCTTGTCAGCATAAAGGCATATTTTATTCTTACCTATAAAATGGTGAAATATTTACTTACTGTAAGTCTTTAATACCTGCTCTGATGGATGTGTTTTATTTGTCTCGCCAGGCGGAGTGGAGGGACGAGGTGAGGCACCACTTTGAACAGATCAAGTCAGAGGGGACTTGTCTTCACAGGCTGGACGAGGAGCTGATCAAACGACGCAGAGAAGAACTAAGGTTAGCAAAGAAATATAGAAAATAGCTCCACTACTAACAAAGATGTAAGGATAAGCTAACTATTGAGAAACCCATACAATTATAGTAGTAGTAGATAAATGTGTGTGTGTGTCTGCGTATTAATGTCCTTCTCCCCATTTTCCTCCCCACACAGACATGCGCTGGACATCCGGGAGCACTACGAGAGGAAACTGGAGAGAGCCAACAATCTCTACATGGAGCTCAACGCCATCATGCTACAGCTGGAGATCAAAGAGAAAGAACTGCTCAAGTATGAAAACTGCCATTGATTTACAGTACCTATAAAAAGTACTCACCCCCTTGGAAGTTTTCATGTTTTACAACATTGAATCAAAGGGAATTTAATGTGGTTTTTGACACTGATCAACAGGAAAAAAAACCTATAATGTCAAAGTAAAACCAGGTCTCTACAAAGTGATCTGAATTAATTAAAAACATAAAATAAAAAAATACTTCTTTGCATAAGTATTCATCCCCTCCAAGTCAGTGTTTAGTAGATCTTTAGTACCTTTGGCAGCAACTACAGCCTTGAGACTGTGTGGATAGGTCTTTTGCCAATTCTTCTTTGCAAAACTGCTCAAGTTCGGTCAGGTTGCATGGGGATTGTGAGTGAGTGAGCGAGCCTTTTTCAAGTCTAGCCAAAGTAACAGATGATTAAGTAGATGTAGGACAGTATACTTTAGTCATTTTCTAGTTAGTGCAAAATGTATCACACTGTAACAATAGGAAAACTAGGTTTGTAATTATTGAAATACTTTGTACTAATAGCTTTGTCCATCAACATTGGTTAAGCGGTGTTTTTGTAATGAAAGAGCACGGAAAGGTTCATCCGTAATGTGAAGCGAATGGCCATTACATACAGTCACACAGGGCCGTTGCACGTAACAAAGTGCTCTCTTATGCCATGCTGAGTATCCATTGACATCCATTAAACGAGTATTGGCTTTGTGTTTAAACATCAGGCGGGAGCACTCACTGGACAAGAAGTACCCGGGCTGCTTCAAGCACCACAGTTCCAGACAGTCAGCCTCCTCCAACTCGATGGAGAAACTTATGAAGAAACGCAACGTACCTCAGAAACTGCCATCGCACAGCAAGAGGTGAGACAGCAAGGCGTTATCTACATCTGCAGCATTTATATGTGGATGGTTTGATGAAGTTGCTCTTGAATATTATGTGAACCCCAAGAGTATGTTAAAAGATAAGTCTGGTGATATTCTATATTTTCTTCTTGTCAACAAATCCCATGAAGTCCAAAATAACAATAAATTGATTTTACTAACAAGTATTGCCTGTGTATACAAAGTCTGATATTGCTAATTCCTTCCTGCCATATATACCTCCATTGTTGTCCAGAAACTATTACAATGAGCCACTGACATGTTTCTTTATTATCATGAACATGGGCACTGTAGTTTATGTTGACCCAATCCTATATACACTGGCCTACTGCTGTAAATACTCACTAGCATACCAAATCCGCAGCTTAAAATAGTCCCCAACAAGTCCACAGCACTATTTACTCCTGTTTGAGTAATGTTTGCTAAAAACAACAGTGCCCAGCTGTTTGATAGTATTTAGCCTTTTTTAAAAACTGAATGTGTATATTTATGACCCATTTTAAAGACTTACATCTTCAGTAGGAGCTAATGTGCTTGGGGCTGAGTGCCATAGACAGTGTACAGGAGTTGGAAAGTATTGAAAGATGGACTAACACATAGTTGGTTTTAATCTTTTTAGGGAATTTGTTTACAATAACAAAACATAGAATATCAGCCAGCCTTATCCTTTACTTAATATCATGAAGAGTGCAGGAGATAAACTAGCAATTTTAAAGCAAGTTTATTTTTCACCCCTGTTTTTTATTAATTCTGTCCCTGTCCTCTCCAGGCCAGACTTATTAAAGTCAGAGGTCATCCTCCCCAAACTGGACTCTTCCATGACCCAGGTCACAATCCCTAACAAGGGCTCTACCTCCCCCGGCCGCTCACGCAGAGGAAAACCTCGCTACAGGAAGGCTGGTAAAGGAAGTAGTGGGGACTTGGCTCAGCTGAAAGCCACTCTCTCCTCTTCATTAGCAATGGTCAACGCCACCACATCTGTTCCCAGCACCAAGCACCATCTAGACCCCAGCGCAGCCCTCAGGGGCCTGCAGCATGATCTGCTGCTCAAGAAGATGTACTCCTCGAGCCCAGATCTCATTTCAACCACCTTAGAGGCTGAAGGCCGGAGGAAGGGGCAGGTCAGGCCAGGGCTGGACAGAGCAGGCAGCCAGAGCGCCTCAGCTGGGCTGGGGGAGAGCAGAAGGACTGGAGGGCCAGAGGAGGGGCCAGATGTGGGTGTGGGGACAGATGACCTGGCAGAAACACCTCCACGCAGTGACACGCCCAGCGAGGATGCAGCTTCTATTCCGTTCTCCAGTAGCCCTGACTCGCCGTGTGGCAGGGGAGCAGCTGCGGGGAGGGCATCTGTGCTCGGGAACCCCCGCGTTTCCCACGAGGGTGAGGAGAAGGAGGACGGGACGGTGATCACACGCTCACCCAGAAGTCAACGCCTCACACCTGCAGCACTGCTCTACAGGGCAGCAGTCACACGCAGTCAGGTAAGACTTTACCAGCATTGTCTAAGGACACAATTACACAAAGCATTGTCAAATTGTGTCCCAGTTTCACTAAATCATTTTGACTTCTGCCTTATAAGGGAGCAAAGATTAATTAGCAGTGAGCGGCTTTGGGGAAATCAAACCATTTTGATTTCATGTGTTGCCAGTTAAGCAACATACAGTGGGCAAAACATTTTCCTGCTTTTATCACTGTCTGCCTTGACTCAACACGCTGTACAAGCCAGCATCTGTAGAGGTGTGAAACAAGAGAAAAATGCTGCATGATTTAATTGTTTTGCTGTAACAATTGACACTGATAACGTCCAGATAGTCAAAACCTTTGGTCTCTAATCTGCCGAATATAATCGCCATCACTCCATTAAGTACAATCCTCATTTTTATAGATGCCGTGCTACAAATAAAGATAACAGACGAAAACCCCAGAGCGCGGTGGAAAGATTCAAGTGGTTAATTACAGGCCACTTAATTAGTATTAATTAGTATGACTGCCACCTGTGTATAGCTGATTTGTCAGTAGTGACAATTGCATCTTCAACTGGCTGTTTCAGTATGTGTTAGCCAGGGGTATTTGTAGCAAAAGACATTGATGATTCAGTGATCCCAAAACCTCAGTCACTTTGGGTTTCTGAAAGTGGTACCATGTACAGCATGTACCCGGGGTGTCATCAGGGTCATATCTTACCAGACGGCTCGGGAATCTTGGCAGGAATAAGGCGTAGTTAGTGTCCATTGAAGCAGGGAAACGCTGGAGTTTCATACATACTGTTGATTTTCTCCGCAGAGACGTGGAGTGTCGTCAGAGGAAGAGGAAGGAGAAGTGGACAGTGAAGTGGAGTTGCCAAGGAGACGGTAAGTGTAGTTAGTAGTAGTAAGTAACACATTAAAAATTATTATTGAAAACCTACTGTATTCACATTTCCATCTGTGCACACAAAACACAAATCCAAAATTCTAATACATTTTAAAGCCTCCACACTTCCAAGGTACACCCACACAGGTGTTTTTTGACATCACCCTGACCTGAGCAGAGGGCTAATCAGCCAGATTAACAGACAACACCTGTGTGTCACCGGTGTGCAGAGCCTTTAACACATAGTATGTGAATATTAGCAACAAAGAATGATGCTAGTGTGATCATTATAATTTTTTAATACATGCATGTGGGTTGGTTAGGGGTAGGGTTAGGGTTCCAACCTTCTTTTTTTTTTACGCATGATTTCTGTCTACTGTAAAGTACTTGTAAAGCCATTAAAAATAGTTTGTCAATATAATGTACTCTTTCTCATTGTATTTCCTCTCAGGCGTCCTGTGAGCATGACCAAGTGCCAGTCCCTGTCCACCTTCAGCTCAGAGAACTTGTCGGTTTCGGACGGTGAGGAGGGAAACACCACTGACCACTCCCACAGCGGCACGCCGGACGTGGTCAGCACCAACACCGACGAGCGTCTGGACGACAAGAGCGACGACCTACTGTCTCAGGGCTCGGAGATTTCCGCCGACCCATCTGACCCGACCCAGCTGGGCTCTGACGGGTTGTCCGAGAAGGAAGCTGTTCTTCGACAAGTCAAGACCCAGCTTACTAGTAATGACCATAATTACGAGGTAGGCTGCAGAGAGTGGATGACTGGAGATATGATGACATAGACTGATATGTAGAAGAATACAGATACTAAGATGCAGACAGTAGGTCAGAATCTGCTTTTGTAGTCAACATTAAAGAGTCTGTTGCCATTTTAACTCATGATAATTCATGTTTTTCCTCCAAATCAGGGCCTGTATGATGACTCGGACTGTGACAGTGCAGAGCTGGACCATTCAGGCAGTGCAGAACCCAGCCAACCTCCAGCCAACTGGTGAAAATCTGACACATCAACACCTGCAGATCCGGCCTGTGAATGCCTCTTTCACTCTTACAGACCGTAGAATACATTGCGCCATGATCAGGGACATTGCAGAGAGGCAGGAAATGAAGGCCTGTCTCCTTCATCGCAAGCAGGAACACAAAAGCACCAAATCCTTGGTGAGTGTTGTCAAAAACCTGAGATCCCGGAAAACCCCCCCCACCAGAAAATCCTATTCCTTTTTGCGTTAAATGCATCACAGTGATGTGAAACTGAATTGGGGCACTAGCCGAGCTGACGAAGCAGCAGCCCCTTCTGTTCCCTCCATAGCAGCTGGCCCAAGATCAGCTTTGCAAAAACACGTCGAATGACACCTCAGCGACAGAGGCCTCAGTCAAAGAGGCCATCTACCTGACTGTCTATTAATGTCTCTTGTCATCTTCCATGTCAGTTTGTATTTTTATCTCCATCATGAAAATGTGTCATGTTATTTCACATCATGTCATATAAGAACATCATTATAAAATCCTATCAGGGCTTTTATTATATTTTAATGTTTCTATTGTCAACGTCACTGGGACAGTCACTGATGTTGCCGCTTGCACTTAATTTATGAAATGTACTGATTTCCTCGTGATCGTGTCATATTGCATTTCCTCTCATTCTTCAACATTATGCACTGACTAATTTATTGTTGTGTTACAGTGAATTCATTGAGATTCTTAAAAAATGTTTACATTTTTTATTTATATTTGCATCATGGATTACGTTTCCATTTTCTACTCCTGCGTTTTAATATCAATGTAAATATGTGATGTTGTAAAATGAACAAATTTTTAAAATGTGAGATTGTATAATTTAAAGGTGCTGATGTTTCTAATTAGGTGGCGCTACTCTATTTGAACCTCAAAAAGCTTATGGTAGTAGAATGTACTGTAGCTGCTGTCCATGTCTGAGCATCAAAACACAGATAAAAGAGGAACAACATGTGAACAAAGAAAAAGCAATATGTCTGCTCTAGTACAGTATGTCCAGTCATGTCACGGGTCAAAAGAACCACAGCTGAGTTCATTCAGGGCAGACGGGCTTTTTTTATTAGTATTGCAGTGTTTACTGTATTAAAATGCAATACCAGTTTGAAAATCCCTTTCTGAGCATCTGGGGGTGTATATAGCATCAGAAGAGCATGCTTGTGAAAAAGTATGGGCAGCCTATCAGTCATTGTTTGTGACTCAGATCCAAATGAAACATTAGATCCATCCATAAAGAAAATAATGCAACAAAAGAAAGACTGCAGATTTCTGGCAGACACTTAAAGACTCCAGTTTAATGACTGAAGGCATGTGGATGACGGGGACACAAAACACCATAGATCTCAGAATAACTGCAAAAAATATGATGGTTTTCTGCTCTGACTCAGTTCTAACTTTGCAGTGTACCAGCACAGAAGAGAGAAGATGAGAGTTTAGATCATTTTGGGAAACTTATCATGGCTCACATCCTTTTGATTCTAGTATTGTTTTAGTAAGAAAATCACAGAGCAATCACAGGCTTATTTGTGGCAGAAGCACTTCAGAAGATGACAGAAATTACCTTTAGCTTACTCAATATCAGGGTATAAAATGCTGAAAACCTTGCATCCCAAATTGGCAGTTTTTTCTGCACACATAAATTGAGTGCTCAACTAAAAAATGAAGCCTGTGAAATCATGGTTTGTCCACTTTTACTTTTTGCCTTCTCAACATACCAGATTAACTTAAACAGTGAAGCTTTACAAGCCCACAATGTGGTTCATCCGTTCACAGCAAGGTCACTGACATTGTGCTGACCAGCTGAAATTTTGTTCAGATGGTCATTTTTCACTAATGTGAAAGGGCTCCTCCATAATAGACAGTATGATACATAAAACTCTGGTTTTGATGTACTTGTGTCCCTTGACAAGCCTTCTTATGTGCATGTGGTTCAATCTTAATGCACAACAGCACATTATGTCCCATTCCATTAAATTCATGACCGATCAGGTCCCACTCAATAAGCTAGAAATGGCAGCTTCTATTTTTTTTTTTTTTTTAAACTTTCAATTTGTAGAGCATTTTAAACTGATTGTGGCCCCAAGATTTAAAGCTAGAAATCCTCCTGCAGGATAAAATGTTGCCAAAAAGCAAACCTACTGCCCTCTAGTGTCTCAATTGTGGAGGTACTTGTGTTTCCCATGAAGCTGATTGAAACAACCCTGTATGAACTGAAACGTTTGCTTTTTATACTGCATTATTGTAACTGTACAATAAATATATTTAAGAAACAATTTAAAATTAAATCAAACCTGTAAAATCTAAACTTGTGTGTTCAATATACCTCCCGACAGTGACAAACTTCTCAAGACAAGTTGTGGTTTGAGCATTTCACATCTTTATTTCTGTATTTTTTTTAAACAATGTCGTGGCACCCAGGTCTACAGTCTCAAAAACGTGCACAAAAGTTTTTTCTTTCCTGCAAATAAAAAATAAAATAAATTTTGACTTGAGCAAAGCAAAGAGCAGGAAACTAGTGTTAACTCACAACCCTTTCTTTGTTTAGTTCCAGAGCTTCAATGATTTCAGTTCTCAGCCTCATCACATTTATTTGACAGATCAGTCTGTGTCCAGGAGTTAATCCCCCTTTGGTAGTTAAAAAAAAATATTTCCTCCATTTAAAACAAATATTCAAACAGTTTTTTTTTAGTATATATCAGTCTTTACAAAAAAAGCGAGGAGAACCCTCTGCTTCCGATCCCTAGAGCCAAGTCCAAACCCCAAAAACCTCCCATCCCAGCAAAATATCAACACATGATCTCAGGACCAGGAGAGGGGAAAAAACAGGAATGACATGTAGAGGGGCGAAAAGTGACACATGTAGTAATACACATTTTAAATTATCTGGATAAATTCAATTGTGAGTGAACATGTGTCGTCATAACCTAATATAATCAGTGAAAGTGCATGTACAGCTACGTATTCTCCTCAGTGACACGAGTGTAATCCATGTTACAAGCACTTCAATTGAAAAGGTTACAAAGGGGGAGACTGCTGTGTATATTTAAAGCAAGTGAGTATGGACATGGAACGGACAGACTGACTTGTGGAACTGGGTGAGAAAAAGGGGGCGTGTATATAAACACAGAATAAAACTGTCACTCTATTCTTATTTTTGATACTTTTTTTAATTTTTCCTTTTTTGTCTTTTCCTTTTTAAAGAAAAAAACTGACTGTACAGAACTAAATCTATGTCTATTCAGAGTTTTCCAACTCTACTCCTCTGTGATGGCAAAGAAAGAAAAAAAAAAAAAGGGAAGAGTGAAGGATCCTTAAAAAAAAAGTCTATTAACAAATTATTAAAACCTCCAACTCGACTCAAAAAGGGAATTAAAACCTAATTGTTTGCTTCTTTTGACTAAAACCAAAACAAAGAAAATAAATAATGAACTCAGCGGACCAAATCAGAGGCAGATGGCATGATTTCAAATGAGGAAGAGGCGGTATAATATATAAACTCTTAAGTTGGATAGTTGCATTGACTGCTTTATGGTAGCCGATGATAAAAAAGTGAGATTTAGTGCAGATGCAGTGTCTTATCAGTTGGCTGCCAGTCCTGTGGCCTCAGAGGAAAGCCTGGAGAAACAGAGAGACACCCAGAGACCAGGGAGGGAGAGAGAATAAGGCATGCAATCAGACAGACAAGATAAACGTAATTTACTGTACATTACATTATTATAATAAAATGCTAGATAAGGAGATCATCTGGATTTATTAAACAGAAAATGTATGCTCCGATATAAAACAAAAAAATAAGATTAGTCCAGTTTGGCCGCTCCTCTTGTCAATGATAACAGCTGTTCAGAGTCAGATCTCAAACTAATACTTAACGGTTTAATAATGGAGCTGTGTTGAAGAAATAGTTTAACATCTTGGGAAACACATTTATTTGCATACTTGCCGAGAGCTAAAGGAAAAGATCAATAGCATCTGGTTAGCTTAGGATAAAGAATGGAAACAGGTGGAAACAGCTAGCCTGGCTCTAACAGCACCTCTAAAGCTCACTTATTAACACATTGTCATTTGTTTAATCCGTACACGAAAAAAAACTCAGGAACTTCCTTAAGTCTTGTCATCACTGTGAGGTTGCCAGGCAACCAGCAGGCTCTCCAGTAAGTCACTGCTCCTGGCTAAGAAATAGTCTACGCATAACGCCCCTAAAACCACAACGTGACGTTTTTACACTTTGGTTTTTGTACGGATCACACAAACGAGATAAAGAATGTTGATTACTGATCTTTAGGAGGTGCTGGTAGTCAGATTTTGTTGCCTTTGGATAGAGCCAGACGAGCTATTCACTGCCGCCCCCCCCCCCAATCTTTGTGTTAAGCTAATCGGCTGCAGCTACATATTTACTGTACAGACATGAGTGGTATTAATCTTCTCATCCAACTCAACAAGAAAGCGAATAAGCATTTACCAAAATGTTAAACCATTCCTTTTAAATTAAGCTAAACTGGTGGGATGTTTTGGGTTTTTTTAAATAACAAAACTATCTAAATAAAGGGTGATGGTGCCTTTGATACCTGAGGGCAGATTTACTTGGAATTGAAATTACAATTGCTTCTTACATAAGCAAAAAATAAACCAAAAAGAATTATGATACATATACTCTCCATTATGACTGCTAACAATAGTCGCTTAAAATTCACTACAAGAAAACTATCCCCATAAATACAATGTGACATCTTAAAGAGAGCCGCTACCTGAGCAGAGCTTACACAAAGAGAAAAATGCTTCAGTAAATCAGTGAAATAACTCACTGTCCATGCTAAGTTCAAAGTCATTTAAAAATATAATGCACTCAACATGTCATTTCTTTAAGTCACAGGCCAAATCAAGCTACAGATATCTATTTTATAAATATGGCAGCAACCATCTGTCTGGCTGTGTAACTCTTGTTTGTGTGCATTCGTTTTCTGTAGTAAGCGTGGCGTGGCACAGCCAGATACAAAAGCAAGTGCAGGTACAGACAACAAAAGAGCATTGTCAGTACTTTAGAAGTAGATGACTTATGTTTCCTTCGTTAGTAAGGGGAGAGCCTTCGCCTTTTAGACTTGGAGCTCAGCTCGGGGGCGATTTTGGGCTCAGTGGGGATTGGGTGTGCAGGGTTACTGGCCCCGCTGACAACGTGGAGGGCCAGGAGAGGGAGGGGCTTGAGACTGAGGAGACTCGACACACAGGCAGGAGAGCTGGGGAGCAGGGAATCAGTGGAGGAGGAAGAGGAGGAGGAAGAGGAGGGAGGAGGCGGCCCTGGAGCCAACAAGGACAGAGGGATGGAGGCTGAGGGGGGCACCACACAGGAGGAAGAGGAGGAGGATGAAGAGAAGGAGGAGGTAGCAGCAGAGGAGGTGGTGGTAGTAGTAGTAGTAGTGGTAGTAGTAGTAGAGGTGGAGAGAGGGCACGGGCTGGTCTGTTCAGGGTTCAAGGAGGAGGAGGAGGGAGGAGGTTTAGAGGACTCTACACTGTAGAAAGAGAGACAAGGAGAGAGGGACAACACAGTCGGGATGGGTCACAGGGCAGGCTGGTGAGCAATGGGTGGGGGTTAGGTGGGGAGAGGGGTGGTGGGGTGTGTGTGGGGGGGAAAAAAAATCACTCAGGGATGTGATCAAAACACAAGACAAAAAGCTTCATTAGAAATTAACGGGTCAATCCAAAAATCACACACATCACATCTCTAGTGATGGATCAATGTGGAGCAAAATAAAGGGACAGAATAAGGGGAAAAGACACAAGTGCAGACTGACAGAGAACTAGCAACAACAACAACGTGATGATTAGCTGTAGCCAAAAAATACCATTAACCGAATCATTTGAATTTGAACACAAATCCAAACTAGAAAAGTCGATGCAGCAGGTGGGCCAGTTATGTATTTGCATATGATATTAGGTACATAAACTATTTCATTCTTTTATGGATTACTGTAGTACTGTGACATTAGGAGAAATCTGATCAGGTAGGCCCAAGAAGCTGAAGTTTGTTCATTTAAAGACTATAATTTAATCAAACTGAACTGACGCAAGGAAATAATTTGCTGCAAAATGAAACTACATGTAACACAGCTAATGCATATAACCGATTATCTCACCTGGCGTTGATGAGGTACTCCGCCAGACTGATGCTGGCAGGTGAGCCTGTGATGGTGACCTGGCGGTCAGTCGATCCATCCACTGGATTCGCAATCTTGATCTGGGCACCCGACATTTGCCTGATCTCGTTGATCTTGGCTCCCTGGCGGCCGATGATGCACCCAATAAGCTGTTGTGGAGAAGAGCAACAAAGTTAAATGACTGATTAACTTTAACTGTTTAACTGTGATAAAAATTGACTTTTTGAAGCACTTACGTCATTTGGAATGGTCATCTCGTGGGAACTGGTTTGAGCAGAAGCATCTATCCCTGAAAAACAAACAAGAAAATGCTAACCATCAATGATTAAATAAGCAAAGTAATATGTCAAAATGTGCAAATCAATCTACACACAATGTGACGTATGTAGAGCTTGGTTGACAGAAGATCAAATGTTGCTATTAGTCACTAATTCAGAGATATTGAGGTTAATAAGCATCAAAAAATTCCAACAGGGGAGTTGTAAAGACTTATTTATATTGAAAGTCTAGATATGGATATGCCATGCACTGAGTGATCAGGTACAGTACCAGACAGTGAACACAACACTCAAAATTAACATCAAACTGTACTGATTCTAGGAATGAAAGGACATACATTGTATTTGATATTTATGATAGATAGGGCACCCATATATTTAATAAATTATTGGGAGGTACGCACTTCTATATGTACCAATTCCAACTTTGTTGTAACTTTCAGATTAAGATCCTCTTTTTCCTCACAACTGGTGTGTAGTTTTTTTTGTAGTTTGTACTTTTTTACTGTATTATATTGTAATGTATTACATGTCAATGAGGTGGACAAAATATTGGCAACACCTTACAACTTAACGGAGTCTGATACAACACTACAAAGTACAGCCTCAAAAATGATGCATAATCAATACTAAGGTACTTAAAGTCAATAAGAGTGTTTGTTACTATTACCAAGCTCTATTTTTTGGCCAAATATGTTTGAGAGACCAAACATGACTTTAAAGTTGACAAAATGTTGCACTGAAAAGCCCACAGGCCTCACTGTGCTGCGTACCAGTGAATCCCTGGTTGCTTGGTGCGATGGGGAAGGGGCTCTGCTGCATAGCCAGCTGGTGAAGCTTGGTGAGCTGTGGAGAGATAGCAGCAGAGGAAGACTGTGAGAGTGAGAGTGAGAGAGAAGGCAGGGAGAGAAATGGAGGAAATGGAAAACACAGGAAGAGGGAAGAACAGAACACAAAAATCACAGTCAGTACAGATATATATACACAGAAAACCTCCCCCCAAAAAAAACAAAAAAACAAAAAAGACTTCACACACATCACTTAATACCCTACTCTAAATCATTCACTTTCATTAAGTTCTACGTGGATCACTGGTGTCTGAGAGTGTGTTTTATGACTTGTCTATGTGGGGTACCCCATAGGTATTCCTCCAAAGTGCAGGCCGCATCTCTTGGTAATGCTCTCTCACAGTCTCCAGGGGTGTTGGCAAAGTCACAATAGACAAGGAAGGGAGCTCTGAATATGCATTATGAATTAGCATCACCAGTTATCACCACTAACGCTGGAACAGAAGATTTAAGGAAGTGATGACAGGTTACTGTGTCACTTTCATTAACAGATTCTAGTTTTAATAAACAAAACCTGCTATAAGCAATGACAAACTAATTACATAAACGTAATCACACTGCTTAAGGCCCTCAGAAAAAAATTACACAAATTTAAACTGTAAAAATGTTACCATGTTCTGCATGATGTCTGACTAGTACTTCCTTGCTCTGTTGCCAATATTCAGTGGCACTTGAGACTAATAATATACAGTCTATCACATCCTATGCTCCTGATGGAACATCTAAAGCTCATTAAAAAAGAGAAAGACTAATTATCAAGAGACAAGTGGGCAGAGGACAAAATAATAATGAAGGGTTAATGAAGAGGGGGGGGAAGAACCACATGTTTATCTGGGACATACTAATGAACGAGGTATGTAAGACAAGACAACAAAAAAGGGAAAAAATGAAAAGAGTGAGCAGCAGGAACAGATTATAATTCATGGAACAGTGGAGAGTCTGGACAAACACAAACAACAAATGTCAGTTTTATTAAAAACTGACTGACAATCAAATGAGGAACTATACAAACATGAAGTACTAACAGTGCTGCTATCTAAATGGTTAGAAAATCTGATAATGGTAGGTCAAAAATAAAATTAGGGGCAAGTTCAGCTCCAGGCTGTAAAACGAGGCGTGGGTTGGTGGGAGGTTGCTCATTTTGGCGGAGGACAGTTGCAATTATGGGTGGGGGTGGTGGGGGTCATGTAAAAAATATCTACTGCACTTACATCTGGCTGTGGAATCGCGTGCTGTCCTTGTACGGCATATGCCTGAAACAAACGAAAACAAATCTTTCATAGGCCTCACAGCTGACTTTGATTTTGGTCAAGTTAACCCCCCTGCCACATCTATCCTAATACATACATATCTCTTGAAGAATCCAACACATCAAAGCCTATTCTGAACCAATATCATTAAAGAAAATCAACACATGTCTTGTCCAAAGTCTCCACATTTCTGGGAAAAGAGAAATCTTTAGATACATCACAGTAGAACAAAAGGAAAACCAGAAGGAGAAATGTTACTTTCAAAGAATATAGAATAATGTTAGGCCAGCAAGCACCACAAAGCATTTTGATTCAGAACAACAATAGAGGGAAATGGGCCTTCACACTTCTGACACGTAATGCTCGAAACAATAAAACTAATTCTGGGGAAACATACAGAGAGAAGGCCCTGTAACAAACTGCCTCTAGGGCAAATGTCTTATGGTCATCAGACTACTAAAGCTGTTGATATCCTCTTTTATTAGTATAAGCAGCTCTGGTTGGAACTGTTTTCTAAATTTAAAACACCCTCCACAGCTACTCTGAACTATTATGATTTTGTCCAATCATATACGAGTATCAAAACTAGAATCATCATTCGAGATGTTTGTCTTACTTTGAGATTCAGAGCCTGTCATCACACATCAAGATTTCCAAGCATATAATATTCTGCACAAATATGCATCCCACACTGATAAAAGCCAAAAAGACACACAACTGAAGCAATAAATATCACCCAAAACATCATGAATAAAGAAGGTGGATCCTGTGTCCCTCTGAAGTGTCGTATGTACCTGTCCGCCTGCAAAGATGACGGGAGATCCTGAAGGCTTGGGTCGGTAGGGGATAGTGACCCCCTTAGGGGGAGACTGTAGAGGAGACAAAGAAGGCGGATGTGCAATTACATTACTACCCTTGTTATTATATAATTGTTGCAAAATCTGACTAGTGTTACAAATGTAGTACACCACTGCTTCTACTATAAATAACTGTAGCAACATAAAAAGTACCATCTTAAAAAAAGCCATAGCTCCATTCGAGGGATGTCTCGATTTAGTGTTTTGGCTGTTTTTTGCGCCAATCCCAACCACAGTACTTGGAGTGTCTGCCAATATAGAGTCTCAATCTGATGTTTATATTTTCTTATGGGATACAGCCGCATTTTGAATATTTAGCCCAAGACAGACAAAATTGAAATGAAAATTAATAAAGCAATTTAAATATGTTTGAGAGCTCAATAGTTTCGGATTAGGAATATATAGCCAGTAGTATAGTCATCTACCTTCAGTATAATATTTTGTGTATTTCCCCATAGTGATTTTACAATATCTGAAAAACACTGCAGCCACAATCCTGTGGATCGGCCCAAGAGATCCCTGGTCAAAACCCAACACACAACAGCCAAGAGCCCAGCGATCACATGATCTCACATCATTAATTTACAGGTAAACAGCTGCCACTTCATTTGCTTCATTGCTTTCATGAGTCCACTTACCTCAAGCATGACCACGCAGATCTGCTTCACACACTCAATTATCGACTGGGGAGTACCAGCGATGGTGATGGCTCGCTCTGTGGAGTTGGGGAGCATGTCTCCTGCCACTTGTACCTGAGCACCAGTTGACTGGAACACACAAACGGAGAAAATTAGATGTGAATTCAAGACCTGCTGTGCATCAGTGTTTGATATACTAAATTTCACAGGTAGAAAGGTGACAGCAAATGCTGAAGGGATTGGAGCTTGCATGGTTTTGTATTACATGCTCTTCTCAATGCATACCTCTCGAATTTCCTTGATCTTGCAGCCACCTTTACCAATGAGGGAGCCACACTGACTGGCAGGCACCACAATGCGTAGAGTCACTGGGGGCTTGCTGGTAGCTGTGCTGTTTGTCATTGAGCTGCTTATGTCCTGGGAAAAACAATATGAAGTTGAAGGTTAATCTAGTTTGTGTTTGGGCTGATTACCACTGACCTGAAAATCCATTAATCAGTATAAATTGTGACCTACCTCTTCCAGTTTCTCAATGATCATGGAGAATGCTTTAAAGATGGCAGTGGTTGGACCTGCCAAAGTAATGATTCTCTCAGGACAATTGCCCTCAGAGATGTTGATGCGAGCCCCGCTCTACAAACAAAGAGAAAAGCAAGGAATTGAAAGAAGAAACTTGGAAATTTATAGTGCAATCTGCCAACTCTGGCCTCTTAGTAATTATTACGTTACATCCTGTTGTACTATAATTAGAGTAAAGAAATACGAAAAGACTTCACCTCTTCTCTCATCTTCTTCACAGATTCACCTTTCTATTAAAAGAGAATGCCATCAAAGTCAAAACAGACAGAGCTTCAAATAATGATAGATATATATCGATATCTATATATAGAGATATATAGATATCTATATCTCTATCTATCTAGACATCTATCTCTATATATATTGAGACAATCAAAATTTCAGTTATTAAACAGCAGCTTACCTTCCCGATAATACTTCCGACTTCCTAAAATAGGAAAAAGAGATTGAGATACCGATGTCATTTTTTTTTACTACCACAGAGTTGGATCCATCTAACCCCTCTAGCTACAGCTTGCCTAGTTTATCAGGCAAAGAAAAACCTGCAGTAAATAAGGCTATATGGTTTCCCAACACTTGGACAAGAAGAAAAGTTGTGACAAATGGTTCAACAGGCGGTCTTTAAACTGAGGAAAATACTCAAACAGCCCGATTCATCATGAATTCCACAGCTCTCTACCACAAGCAGGTCTGTCTAATCACTCACAGACTGAAGATGGTGCTGTTGACCACACTGAGATCCAGGATGCAGTCAAGCACAGCATTTGTAGGCTGCTAATGCCTTGCTAGTGCTGGGGCCTGTTTTAGGATGCTACAAGCTAGCCGAACTTTTGAAGGATATTTTTTTTGGGGGGGGGGGTATCACAGTTTGGCATGTCCACAGTATAAGCTGACGTGCCCGAGTCAGACTTTGAGCAGCCACTTCTTGCCACATGGCATCTTGGCATTTGAAACCACAATAATAACAGGCCACTCTTGGACTCAAGATGCAACAAGTGTGTCGCTATGCTGCTGTCGTGAAAGCCAGATGGATTAGTGACAACAGCAAATGCAATGTCATGCCTGCTGTTGTAAATTTTATAAAGTGTCCAATAGAAATGTAGAAATTACTCTGTAATATCATTTGATCTTTCAAGCTCCTCTGTGATCATTAAGGAGGAGAATACAGGGGAGGTAGAGACATCTCAATTTGTCACAATTTTGAAGGTATAAAGGATATAACTGCTGATTTGAGGAGTATAACTCTGCTCTCAGTAAAATGGCCCATTATTTCTGAATTAACTAAATAGTAGCAAAGATGAACATATTAATATTTTAGCAAAGTGAGTCCAACTTGGAAAATAACACATTTAGACAGGAGGCAAACACGGTCTCCTATGTAAAAGCTCAAACAGAGTAACATGCCATTCCACTTGGCTGTGAGATACAGTATCCCATTAATCAGTCAGTACCCTTATTCATCACATCAAAGTCCCTGGCCTTTAATTTCCATAAATATACTGTCATAGACTATTAGAGCACCAACACAAGCAGCTGATGGGTGACCTCACCTTGCCATGCATGAGCAGCCTAATGGTAAGGGTGACATTGAGCCCTCCTTCAATCACACCGGAGTCCATAACTGCAACCTAGCTGTTTGTACAGAACTGGGGTCTTTGGTCACCGAGATGGATCTAAAAAGGGACATACAGGCAAAGCATAGACAATAAATTATATACCAAGGACTATAATGTGACAAGACTGACTTGCAACACAGTAAAGAAAAAACTTAACACATAACATGGATGCAGATTAGGGATAACAAACATAAGGCATGTGGTGACTTACATGGTGAACAAAAGTGGTAAATACTAAATATTTCCCTTTCGCATGAAGTTACAGCAACATCTCCACCCATGGTGAGTTAATAGTAGACTCCATGGACATCCTAGCATTGGCTAATGTACAATTTTCTGACCCATTTCCATTACAGAAACTCTAATGCTGCATAGATATAACATTACTATATGGCCACAGATTTAAATGTCAGCATTACACAATGGCCCTTGGGTCCCATTTACCCGGTTTGTTAAGCAACTATCTTATTAATTCTGTCAAAATAAAACACAGTTAAAAATCACAAGACCATGCCACATCCTTTGGCTGAATGTGTAACGTTGGCTAGTAACGTTGGATGATAAATATATGACAAACATATGGTGGTTATACTTGTTTTTCCATTAGACAAATGTCGACGTCGGGCACAAATGAAACCAAAAAGAATATGCCAAATCTGTGTAATATCTTATGCTAACGTTAATGTTTGTGAAAACTGATGCGTACTACGATGAATCATAAAAAATGGCTTGGGGCTCACTTTCATTGTGCCAACAACTACATGCTGGTAGTTGGGTGCATTTATTTTCATACATCTGAATGCTGCTCCGACCCAAGTTATCCGACTAATAACAAATAAATTATCTTTGAATCCACAGCAATGCTAACTGAAAAACATATGACTTGTATGCTAACGATGACTTCATCATTAGCTATGAATCAAGTTTATCAACAAATGCACGGACAATTACTCCCTCACTACCACATTTACACCTATATTACGTAAAAATACTTTCACAAGTATGTTCGACAAAAAAAGCAAACATTTAATTGCTTACGTCGCTTATGTTGTTTAGTTTAAAGGAAGTCCATTTAACTACTAACTCTTGTTGTAAGTGTGTTAGCATTTTGTTTTGCTCACCGTGCTGGGAAAATGAATGAAGCATGCGTGCGCTACTTAGCAAAGCTAGCTAGTTAGCTTAATTACTCGTCGTTATTAATAGCTGACCAAATATTGACAGCCTTCATGGCATTGTAGTTAGGTCTTCTTTTCATTAGTTACAGGCGCTAAACAGCAGACAGCAGTTTTTAGAAGCGACTGTAAAATCCAACTTCCCCGTGGTGGCTAGCTAAGCTAGCCAAATGATTCTGTGCGTAGACTGCGTGCTCATCATCATGCGGCCTGTTAGCATGCTGGACAAGCAGCCGCTAGCTGCTGGGCGCGATTTCTTTCTGCTACTTCTGATCATAACAAAATATATAGAAACACCAAACATAAAAATAAAACTCACCTGATTCGTGTGCTGGTAAGTGATCGGGGGGAGGGTTGGGGTTGTAAGGGTAGAAGGGGAGAGGTTCGGGAGGGTAGAAACCCGGGGGAGAGTTTAGAAAGGACTCGGGGAAGAGGGAAGAGTGATGTGAGATCGAGCTCCACTCCTTTACACAAAGACAACAAAATCATCACCTCTGAACTTTCCCCTTTCACCCAACCCAAACCCCCATCCAGATCGCGACTCGAAGATGCCCCTAAATCACGTCTACGAAAAAAGTTGTGGTATCATAATTATGGGACATTATGCTACAATATGGCAGATTAAATGAAAGGATATCATGTAAAAATAAGAGTTACTGCGTACAATAGAAAGATTGTTGCGTTGGTTTAAAACGTCACAACAGGAAGGGTCTGTTGTTGGAAATAACTTATGGTCACGTGTTTTACATGTATTTAAACATCAGTTATCAAATAGGTATATGTTTTACCATTGTTTCTAATATGTTCATATTTAGAAACTTCAATAAAATACTTATAGGGCCACTAGTGGGCGTAAAGTGTACTGCAACTCAGTTCATAACTTCAATTACACGTATTTTAGAGTTTTATCTATTTATTGAGCAGCATTAATTGAAGAGCCTTTATATGTAATTACAATTAGTGCATATGCAATGCAGAATAACGTTTTTCTTCATGTGCAGTAGTGAACATAAAATTAGAAAAAAAATCAGTAGGCCCCAAAGGAATACACTCCATGTCTGTATCATTCTCTACCTCTAGGTTAATCCTCATAAGAAAAGAAAAAACATATTTTACATATTTTCTTTTACTAAATCGTTAAATTAACTAAACGTTAGATCTTGTCAGACAATCAAAACAAAGTTGTGCATTAAAAGAGTAGTCTGCACATTGCTGCAGTGCCTCTTGAAATTATTTCAATATGTTTGTACACTAGTGTATGTATTTTTACTGTTGTACAGAAACCCTAACTATGGAACATTTGACATAAACACCAAAAAACAAACAGCTTATGCATGCATTTCAGGTATAAATAGCTCATGCAAGATATGATAAAACACTGCATTTCTCCATAAATCCTGTTAAAAGTGATAAGTATGACTTTTGTGTGTTTATTGTTAATAGGGGTTGCCCTTTTGTAAAGCATCATTTCTGTGAAAGCTTTGTCTTGAACTAGTGGCCTCCGTCTCAGTCACTGCTACTGCTGCTGCTGCTGCTGCTGGAGGACTGTGGATAAAAAGAGAAAGGTTATATATGTAGTCATACTTTAAAAGATTTTAAATTATAGCTTTAAACACAAACAACAAAGGTTTAATTTAATCTGCATTTTACAAATGCAAAATTTGCAATGAAGTCTTTATCGACTAGGTGAAAGGTTTGGAATGACCTCCCACTATTCACAAAGTAGACAGGTTCATGTGAAGTGGAAGGAATGTTATTATCATCACGCTATTCTCAAGGCCCAATAACTACAAATATACTGTAATGGATCATGGCTTTTCAGTTTCATCTTGCCTACAATCTTCTCACAAGATCAAAAGGAGGTGTTGAAGTTTTAATCTGTATATTTCCAGTTTGATTTGCTGTTTTTCCCTGTATTAACCTGTACTGTATTTTTTCTTGGGCCATAAAATAAACTTTTCCTCAAGAAAAAAAAGTGGATCTATGATGTGTTGCTAGATGCACTCAATTGCATTAAATACATTTTAGACAGATAAACCAACTTTAGTTTACAAGTGCCTATAAACAACTGTTATTTGTCAGATGTCAAACAACTCAAAGCGTGTTCAGAGTGTTACGGTCCAAGCGCTGTGGGTTTTTCTTTAAATAACTGAGATGCAAGTAAGTGCTTACATAGGCTGTCACTGGCTCAAGGCTCAATCATATTCAACAAACCTAAGCCAGTCTAACCCTAAAACAGATCCAATACCTCACCTCCATTACTCAAAACCAGGACATTTGACATTTGAAGCTCAGCTGAACCTGTGAAAGGCAAAGCCCACTGGTTTCTGATGGGGCTTTTGCTTGAGAGTATAAGATGAGTTAAAGGTGTGTTTTCCAGAAGAGGTCACACTGTCTCTTAAACCTGACGGTTTCCTCAGAACCTTTAATGCACAGTTGTGTTTTGGCTTACAAACCCACTTGCTGTGTCTTGTATAAATCTCCCAGCTGCCTTTAGAGGTCACTATATCAGTTGTTTTAAAGCTGATGCTGACTACTTAATTTTAGCATGGCAGAACTGTCCAAGGAAAAAAAGACTATGCGAAGATTATGTGACAATAAAAAAAAATCTGTAGTTGCAGCACTATATTTACAACAAAGGGTTTAAAGAACAAACAACTTTGCTTCCCATAAGTACCATTTATAATCTAGTGTTTTGTCTGTGCTAATACAAGCCATCATCATGTTTCACACAATACAATCTCTTGACTGGTTATTGTAATAATCTATAGCCCTCTTCAAGTAGACTGTGAACCACGTTGATTCCCAACAGTACTGTGTCTCTTTAGCTGTGCTGCACTTTGCACTCGTTGAGTCATGACTGCATTTATATTGCTTGGTGAAGGTGTGTGTTTGCAGCTCTGACTGAATTAAGCTGGATGCCTGGGGGCAAGGGGTGTAGGCAGGTTCAAGTTTCATCTTTTTATCTAGTATTGGCATTAATATTTCAACTGCAGGAGGGGCCACATGGTGTACCTTTAAACCCAGTCTCACCTTGCCGTGTTTGTGATGCCCATGTTTGTGCCCCTTATGTGCTTTCTTCATCTTCTTCTTCATCTTTTTGTTGGCTTTATGTCCAGCCACCCCCATTCCCATTCCTGCCAATCCTCCAGCTGCCGCTCCATCCATGGGATTTACCCCTCCATGATGATGATGACCTTTATGGTGACCCCCTTTTGGAGAGTGTGGATATGGACCTGGGTGAACACCTGCAGGAGGGACTACTGGATGTCCACCTGGAGCCATGGGATAAGGCATCGCCCCTGGAGCTCCATAAGGCATCGCCCCTGGAGCTCCGTAAGGCATCGCCCCTGGAGCTCCGTAAGGCATCGCCCCAGGAGGTACATTTGGTACCATGGCTGGGTTCATACCAGCTGGGTATTGGCCATATGCTGGATCTGGAGGATGGGGGTAGACTCCTGGTGGAGGGGCAGCAGGATTTACAGGGTTGTAGCCAGGAGGGTAGGCAGGGTTTGGTGGGCCCACTGGAGGGGGAGGACCTGATATACATAAAAGCACACATACACACCTTATTCTTCAGAACAGCCATATTATAAAACGGGCCTAAGACAAAATAATTGTACTAATATATGTTGGTTATGTATGATATCCCACCTTGATTTGGCCACATGGTTATGTTTTTTGACCTGACAAGTCAAACACTTCAGGTCTCACACAAAATCCTGAGGAAACAGTGAGAAAGTAAATGTTAAATTACATTACATTAGATTACATGTAAAAAGCTATTTTTATTAAGGGTGTAACGAGACTGTATCTTATCTAATTTAGAATGTGGGTTTCCATTATTATTGTAATACCCTTTGTCAGTAGGCTGTACATACTCTGTACTTTACCTAACAGTATCAAAGGCCAAGAAGGTATCTTCTTATTACTTGTTTTGTACAACACAATGTTCAAAACCCAAAAATATTCAACTTACAATAATAGAAAATGTAGACAAGGCCAAGTCCCTGCAAATGCTCATATTTGTAAACCTTAAACAATTTACGATTAATTGTAAAAAATGTTGATGATTAACATTCTGTCAATCAGGTGATCGATTGACTAATTGTTTCAGCACTAATGCATATAAAATGTGATGACCACCATTATGCGATACATTTTAGATTTGCTCTAAACTGGGATTTTATTGGTTGAATTCAAATCTATTCTGTGAGATTATAGATATAAACTCAGTTTACACCTAAAACTAATGCAGTCTGATACAACAGTCCTGCAATGAAGCTGAGCTTACTTTGTTTTAAAACTTTATTACAACTAACAGAATACTTGAATCGCAAACTATATCTCTTCCTAACATTATTTAGTCATTTTCAAGACACATTACACGAATGTAGCCTACTTGTCACAGGTCATGACGTGTAGCCTATAACTGTTATAGGCTACACTATAAATGACGTCTAAATTGTGGTCTGCCTCACCTGTAACTTCGCAACACATGACAGGTGTATGACAGACATCACAACAAAACAAATAGGTCTAAATCATTTGATTGCTTCAGGTTTTCTACAGGTTCATACTCGCCACGTATAACCAGGGTTTGTCAACGGCTAGAATTCATAGGCTTACCTTAGAAATGTGCCTTGAGTCCGGTCAAGTTACTCAGGAACTCTGGGCTCCCTGTTGGTCTTCCGCATTCAGCTGCGCGGAAGCAACAACAAAAATGCCCCGGGAAGCCACGCCCGTTGTTAAAGGCTACGCACATTGTTGGCAAAACTCCAGCAACCTTTGGATGAACAGTTGATCTACTAGTTTCCGTGTTACAAAAAATAATGATAATGGAGTTGATGATGTTTACTTCCAATCTTAAACACACACACACACACACCTGACTTGAAATTATTATGATTCATACATACCCTATCAAACATAAAATAATAATGGATCAACAGTTATGTAAACATCTGGGCATATGCACAGGGCTTTCTAGAGCTTTAATACATTTCATTTGAACAAGAATAAAAGATATTGACCAAAATAACTTTGTTCTGGCTCACCTACATAACCAAACCAATCAATATGCAACTTTTTTTTTTATTTTTTTTTTTACAAATACCAATAGGCCTTTTCACAGCAGACATTTTTGACATGTCATGTTAGGAAAAGCACAGATGCTATTAATTAACAACAATGATGGCTGCATTCGATTTACATGTGTTAGTTCCAGGGTCTAGGTAAAGGCCTTTTTCACAGCAGACAATTTGACTTGTCATCTTAGGAAACTGTTGTTACTAATAACATCAACAATGGCTCTGTTATAGTCAAGTGTCCCAGTAAGCCATGACAGTGTGACAGTAAATTCAGCCGTCATTCATTTGTGCATGCTCACTCACTGGCTTAGCTTAGTGCAGTACATAAATGTAACAGAGCATCATTCATTTTATTAGCTCCACCTGATTTTTCTGCCCTGACAAGTCAAAATGTTTGCTGTGAAAAAGGCCTATTACTTTAAGTGCAACTAGTAGTTATAAGTATCTTTTTTTCAATTATTATTATTTAAATACAAAACCAAAAGCATATATCACAGTTAATGTAAAATTAGGTAAGCAATACAAACAAACTCTCAAAAACATAATTCCCATTATACCATTATGGACACGCTTTTCAATAATGTACCTGGATTATAATTCATTAACCCAGTTATAACTATCTAATAGAAAGAAAAAGAGTAATGGAAACATGTCCACATCAATGGGCTATACCTATACCGCTCAAACTGTGACACAAAGAGAACAGTGCAAATGCTTGATACGTAGATTACAACCCACAAAGTCATGGAGAGTAACAAGCCTAAAGAGAGACTAATCTGTCCACAACACACTGAGCAGTCAGTCGGGCGTCTGGGTCAAAGTCCCAACAATCTGCCAGGAGCTCCTGCAGCTCTGATCCCTGAAAGTTTAGAAAATGTAGTCAAACTCAATTCTCTATCGTCAATATCTTCCTGAGCTATCCATATCCAGTACATTTATTTTTATTGCCACTGTATGTTCAAGTAAAAGACACCTGGTGTGAGAATACCTGTGGTAGCAGTTCCCAGTGTTTAGGTATGGAGGGTCTCTTGTCCATGTGAAACACATACAGGATGAGGGTCTCCAGTGTTACATTGCTTCCCAGCTCACATTCATAGGGCAACAGATGCTGTGGAACCACACCGCCTGCAGATGGAGACATTTGTATGGATTTTAACATCCATTTAGTACCATGACATACTGTAAAGTGTATCCAAGCAGTGCACAGAGATACAATTGAATTAGTCTCTTTTAGTTATTGTATCTGTTAGTTATGTAGCTATCTATGTATGTATATATGTATCTATGTATGTGTATTTATCTATCTATCTGATCAAGGAAGGTTACCTTCAAATAAATCAGAGCAGCGCATCCAGATCTCCCACAGCAGCAGTCCCAAAGCATAGATGTCCCCCTGCATGAGACACCAGGTGCTGCTTAGGTTTACAGAACCTTCCAGGATCTCGGGGGACAAGTAGCGCAGCGTGCCCAACTGAGCATGACCCTGCAGATGGATAGAAATTGTTTGTTTCTATGTATTAGATGTTGCCACTCTGCAGGTTTTCATTTATTCTAGGATCCTCCTACTCCTTGGATTTTTTGATTTTTTTAATGAGAAGACAGTTCACTTTTTTATGATTTCACTGTACCGTGAATTAACAATAGCAAGTTGTGGCTCCACCTGGATCTCACCTCCACGTTTGTTGTGTGGCTCTGCCAGCGGTGATGTCCTGAACAAGAACGCAGGATGGTGGAGCATCCAAAATCACACAGGGCACAGGTACCATCTGCTCTCACGAGCACATTGGAGCTGCTGAAGTCTCTGTGGGCCACAGGAGGTTTATGCACATCTGCAAGAAAAGACACACATTTGTAACAATAAGAAGATTCTGATTTGTTTGGATACTTAACTGCAGTGGATTTTATTGATCAAGGAAGACTCACACTTCATTCATTAAGCCTGTCGGCCTCCCAATGGCTTACAAGAGGTGCAGCCTCCTCCTCTGCAGTACTGTTTAACTGTGAAGTCTGCTTCATGTTTATAATTATGAATCCCTGTAATATATCAGCTGTTTGTATGTAGCCTTATCCTTTTTTTTAATCAGAACTCACCTGAAAAATACTCACCTTAATGTATTTAATTCTGTTAGATAACAACAGTTCAATCAAACACACGCACACATTTGTTCACAGTAATATTCTGGCCAATACCATGTCTGTGAAGGTCAGAGTGGAGATAGGAAAGCCCCTGTGATAAAGACTGGCACAACTTCAGTGACAGCATCCAGCTGGTGGTGTGTTTACACAGAAAGGAGTGGAGAGAACCCTGAAATCAAAGGAAACACTTGACATTGATACAGTTGCATACAATAGTGGTTCAATCAAATCATCATGCCCTTTCTTTGCTTCCCTACCCTGACTCCTTTTTATGTTCCTTCTCCCTTTTCCTTGAATAACTTCTCTCAGAAAATGGGAAAAACGGACAATTAATTTTCCTTTAACGACTGGTTGCCACTCACATATTCAGCAAATTGCAGGACAATGAGCCAGCTGCCTCCATCCGGTTTCCTCCCAGTGCCCAGGAAGTGGACAATCCCAGCATGCTTCATCAGTGGTAGCTCATAAACCTCCTTCTCTGCAGTAAATTTATTTTTCCAGCCTGCAGGGAAAACTTTCACGGCCACCACAGATCCCTGGTATTTCCCCTGCCAAACAGTTGCAAAATGCCCATGGCTCACAATCTGAAATGGGTAATGACATTCAGGTGAAATAACAGTACATGGTAAGATATATCACCTAATTATATGATTTACCAATATTTTGCACACTGCTGAACATACAGTATAAATCCACCTGTTAGCTGGGCTTACCTGCTGTAGTTCAATGTTAGCAATGTCAATCTCAGAGGTTTTCGTTGTTTGGCAGGAACACAGCCGTGAGACACTATAATCATCAAGGGAGGGTGGATTCTCCTCTAAAATAATAAAAAGTAGGTCAGGTCTTGTTATTCACACACACTCATTGGAGGTAATCTGACAGAGTACAATACAATAAATAATGAGTACAATAAAGTCACAATTCATTTTGAACTAGCCTGACTGAATAGCCACAGAAAAGACACAGAAATCTGATTGAAGAGTAACAAAGGACAGAGGTAAAAGGGAGTGTACTAGCAGAGATAAACACCAAGGTCAGTCCAGCAGAGAGAATGAAACAGTTCCAAGGTCAAACAAAGACATCATGAGAACTGAATCTGAGTTTAGAAAATGTGGAAACATGATTGAAGAATGTTTTTCTCTAATCCTTTGAGAAGCAGATAGGGTATTTGATACAGAACAACACTATTTTTTCACCTTTTTAAGGGCAACAATTACACAGCCTGTCTGATCTGAATCCAATTCTAAGCCATTGAATGTTATGATTCCCACGATGAGCAGTAATGTGGGAGCATTTGTTATCTAAATCTGGGGGATCAAGTCAATAAACTCCTCCTGTGTGTGTGTGTGTGTGTGTGTGTGTCCTTACTTTTCTCTTTAAAGGGGCTCCTCCATTTGGCAGAAATGATTATGAAGCACAGGACTAGCAAAGTTCCTATCATAATTATTACAGCAGTTTTCCCTATTTCATCTAAGAAGAAAACAGAAAGTGTATGTTAGTGTTATCTGTGAATGATGAATAGCACCCCTTTTGAGTCAATCAAGTGTATTTATTACACGTTTCATTACTAAGGCTGAGAGATCTGGCCAATCATTGAAATCATTGAAAGTGTCAAATTTCAAATTAAAGGGGAGTCGAAGGTGGTTTATCTGGAGGAGACGTGGGTGGAGGTGCAGGGGTGTTAAAAAAATAGACATCCTTTCAAACAATGATAACATTTTCTGTGATGAAAAGAAAATACCTCACTCTGGTATTATGTCCACATATTATTGTATCACTATGTGGGTTGCAAGTGATATTCAGTGATTAGTTAGCAATCTTATTATTATCATACCCACAGAATAAGAGTAGGTGAGTGGAGGCTCTTCTAACTCTGGGGTCCAAGTGATGTTGCTGTTGCAGAGGTCTGTGTGGCACACACACTTAATGAGGCGACTGTTGAAGCGTGTTTGCGCTATGCAGGTTGCATCTGGGCAAGACTTTTCAGCCATATCACAAGCTGCAACAGAAAAATCAGTAACACAACAGAAAAACATAATAAGTCTGCACACCTATATTTATTATTAAGCAGTTTCAGGCAATGTCAGTCAGATGTTGGTTGGGTAAATTTGATTAGATTTGAAATCATTGACTACAAGAACAGAATCCAGACCATGCAGACTAGTCCAGAGGTACTGGTCCACATATCTTAGTTTTACAGTTTCTTACCAAGAAGGTCTACCTCTGGCTGGCCATCGATGATCAGAAAATAGCCCACACAGCATTGGGTGTGTTCACAGATCTGCACCAACCCACTCACATTGCCAGCAGTTGTGTATTTGCTGTTCTGGGAAGTCACTTGGAATGCACATTGTCTCTTCTGAGGAAAAGACTGGCTGGAGAGACATATAAAGATGCATTCTGGGAGGAGGAGGAGAAGAGACAAACAGCTGCTGTAGATGTGGTTTAATTGGGCAAAGATTACCTTTTCTCTCTACTGTTATTACAGTAGGGTTTGTGATCTGGGCTTTATGGTGACTCTTAATGCTAGCAAGAATCATAAGCTTGTCTCCTGTTGTACTCAGTTTGTCTTTCTGGGTATCAATATTGTCTAAATGCCTGTCCAAAGTAAATATTTAACTACAGGCTACAGTTCTATTATTAAGTCTTAGAATATCTAAGACTAGCCTTCTTTGGTGATGGTTCTGTTGTGACAAGAGGATTTATATCACTACATCATTACATTTATTGTATTTATTTACACATACAATCGACTTCAGTTGCACTAAACAATTAGACTTGCTGAATACTCAAAGTGGAGGTCTAAGGTTTGCCTATAGATATAATATTATGACTTGGTCCTGATTTGTGTGAGGGCAAGTCAAGAAGAGGTCCAAATGTACATCTTATCAGGAGCCACAATATTCCTTGCAACACCTCTGCACACAATAGTTTAGTGCTGTTACAGTGTCCTCAACTCTGAAATTTCTTCAAAAACAAGACTCAAAGGAGGTAGACATATTCATAACTATAATTTCCCTGCATGATTAAAATCCGGGTTGTACAGTGTGTTGGCACTGAATCAAATTAAGGGAGTTACTAAAAACTTAAATATTCAATTTCTTATTTTAAAAATGTTCATCATCTAATTTTTCATCAGATGATGATTTTATTATCAAGGTTAGGAGGCACACTCCTACTGAACTGCCAATTCAGTATCACATTATACACTGCTTCAGCAACACAGCAACTAACTGCTATCAGCTATCAAATTGCAAAATAAAGGTCATTAATCAATCAAAAGTGGAATGAAATCAAATGGAAAATAAATGAGAAGACATAAAGAAACACATTATGCAGCTTATAAGAACTTAAAAGGAGGAAGAGGTATTTTAATAGTGAATGCACTCACCCACAGCCAGAATCAGCCGCCACTGTTGCAAGACCATGGTCACTCTGAGCCCAGACTGGCCACGCAGGGAGCGAGTATTTATCAGTCCTGGGAATGTGAGAGGAGTTTTCCACGTTTCCCAACATCACTCCCACTGCCACACACCTTCCTGTACAACACATACTGTAGAGAACATTATCAGCATAATCATCTCACACTGTAATGTAATATCATCTGTATTCAAGAGGGGTGTTGTCTGCAGCTGACTCAGTTCTTAAGGGCCACATGTAAACTCAAAGAAGCAAATAGGTTTTAGACAAATTCACTGGGGCAACAGAGGGAGGTAACTCACTAACATCCAGTGATTGTTTTTTGTCTTTTACCTCATTTTATTATAGTCCCTAAAAAACTTATGGAAGCCCAATTATACCAGGAAAATAATAAAGCATGGCTTAAATATTAGAAAGACAAAATAGTCACAGTAAATCTAAATTATGAGACTGTAAATCAGATTTACACTAGGCATATATTAATTCACAATTATGACTTTTTAAGTCAAAATTGTAAGATAGTTAGTTGGTACAGATATTCATGTCCCCCAGATGATAAATCCTACTGACTTTAGTGATCCCCTGGCGTTTCTTCTACCACCATCATTAGGTCAAAATTTTAATGTACAATACTTTGATTTATGGTCAAATACCTGCAAAACTGATGGCATTCCAATCAGCTTCAGCTGAACTTTGTGTTTTGCTAGCTTGCTAACACGCTAAACTAAGATGGTTAACATGGTAAACATTATAGCCTACATAATGTTAAACATCAGCATTTTAGCTTTGTCATTGTTAGCATTTTAGCATTTACCTCAGCCTCAAGGAGCTGCTAGCATGACTGCAGACTCTTACAAGCTCATATTTTTTGTCTTAAAAAGTCAGAATTCTTACTTCCTCAGTTTTAACTTAAAGCCAAATTTAAAAAGAAATTCTAATTTCTACCTTTTGACTGAGAATCTCATAGTTTTTTGTTTTTTTTATCTTTTCGCCTCTTTTGGGCCTCCATAAAATAAAGGTGTGTTTTGGAAGATATGTTTTTTATTTTTATTTTGACTGTCTTGGATACACTGCATTTCATTTTGAGGATCACCAACAGCTACAGATAACTCTGGCACTATTTTTTATCTTTACAGGTTGCATGTTGAGGTGTTCAGCTCTCCCCTTGAGGGCGGAGGTTAAAAAGCGCCATTGTCCGATTCTAATTCTGTGCATTCCTGCTGCCCTGAACTACAAAACACGCACACCTAATTTTCAATCACATTAATTGGACAGGTACCTGCGAGCGGGCGGAACTAGCTAAACTTCAGAAGCTAGTAGGTCCCTGCAGTCCACGGTCATTGAGACTAAAATGGTAAAGCAACTTAATATTACTTATTCACAAGGCTAAATACACTTACTACACATGAATTCAATATTTTTAAGCTAAGTTTGTTGTTATATCTCTCTTCAGGCAGGGGCTTTAGAAATGCACTCCCTCACAAAAGCGTTAGCTGATGTTTTTGCGGAGGACTCTGAAAATGAGCGAACATTTTACGGCTTTTCTGACAATGAATTCAGCTACCACAGCGATAAGGTGAGTAATTTGTCTTAAGTGAAGGCCTTAATATTGCCAGATTGGAAAAGTAAACATTAACCTACGCCTTAAATTTAATTGTATTTATTAGGCACTTAGTTTGGTGGTTTTATGATATAACGCTGTCAAATCAGGAATATTACCATGTAGGGATTCGTAACGTTAGTTGATTTTATTTTCACTTAAATGCAGTTTAATGCTTTTTATTTTCTGCTATAGCAAGAAGTCTTGATAAACGGATACATTTTACAATGAAAACTATTGTGTAAGTAAGAGGTGTATCACTAGCCAAATGAGAAATTATCTCTATTTATGTTCATCAGAATTCAAATTTAGAAGATGAAGCCCAGACTGATCTTTCCCCCAAGAAGCAGAAAGCCACATCTAAACCACCCTCCGGTGCCCAAACCTTCAGGCTGAGAGTGGCTCTCCGCTCCACTCCCTCTACCCAGCAGTCCACTGATGATGAGGAGGAAAAGAGGACTAAACAGAGAGGGGTGAAGAAGGCAGGAAAGACCAGTGGCGCAAAGAGGGTGAGACATGTTAAATTTGAAGATGAAGAGACAGCAGTGGCTCCTGGATCTGATTCAGCAGAGGATGTATCGGATTCTTTCCTGGCCAAGAGACACCAGAACATCAAGGCCAACAAAGCAATGGTAAAACAGAAACACAGAACCGTATACAGTATATCTTGTATCAAAGAGTGTGTTTAGAGCTGTGGTTCCCAAACTAGTGCCTAAGAATACCCAGGGTTCCCACTGTACATTCATTGCATGTTACCAAGGCACACCTAATTATTTTGCTGTCAAAAGTTTATTTGAATGTTTATTTGATGGTGCGTACACATTGCCACCAGCCTAAACTGTACAGATTCAGGGCTGTTGACATTGAAAGGTTCAGGACATTGTGATATTAATGTAATGCAAAAACTACTTGCAGATTTGCCCTGCTAGAATGACTCAAGATGTTTTTCATCTGCCATGTCTGTAATCCTTTTTTATTCTCCCTGTCTTCTAACAGTTGGCTCAGCTGATGGCGGACCTGCAGAAGATGCCAGGAGGTGCCGGGTTTCTGAAAAAACAAGCAGGCAAACAGAAGACAAAAGAGAGGAGTTCTGTGAGTAGGAGATGATGAGAAATCTCTCACACACCAGTGAGTTTTGTCCCAGGTGTGATTGTTAATATTCAAAAGGTGAAACAACATATTCAGCTAACAAGATGGCCACCATGCTTTCTCTTCAGAATTCAGTAGAGCTCTGAATAATAGTATTTCAAAATAGACCCATGTACTGAGGTGATTTTATGCAACATCACTTGCAGCGTCCACCACGCTCTGGTGCAGCTGGAGGAGAGTCCAGGAAGAACCCAGAGCGGGCCTCTCGAAGACAGACCCGCTCTATGGGGGGAGGTGAGGATCCTTCAGCACCAAAGGAGGAAGAACTGGAGCTCAGCTTGGAGGAGGAGCTGCTGGAGGTCAGCTCTGTCATTCATTAAGGAGCAGTTGAAAATAGGATTGGGAGCCACTACAGCACTTTGTTTATGCGCATGTAACAAATTGTGCAGTAAATTGATTTCACCTTTTTCTATCGGGAATGTAGAAAGTGTTTTCTATTACACTACAATAAGAGTTCTACATGGTTTTATTGTGCACGTGTTGTACCTTTTGCTTTATTTACTTTTAAAGTAGATCTCGGGCAAGAAAATCAAATTTCATGTCATGAGTGACAACTGGAGTATTTATATTTGTATCAGTGGGTTGTGACCTATATTTTTCTCATCCATATTTGTAATATGCACTATATAATGGTGAGAGGTGACCATGTATTAGGCTTTGTGTAGGTCTGTGTTTAGCTAACTTAATCTGTATCTTGTCAACTTCCAGGTACGCCGGGCTCCTCAGCGCCGTGGCGCCCCACGGCCTCATCAGAGCAAACCTCATTTTATCCGTCCTGTGGAGGACATCACAGAGGATGAGCTTCAGCTGGTCGCAGACAACATGACTGACAAAGTCTACAACAGAGTCACAGTGAGTTCTCAGCCGGACTCTACCTGCAATTATTTTTCAGTGAGATATAATATGGGAATGATGCAATATATTGAACGATTTGTGCCAATATCAGGTTAGGTTTTAGCCAAATCAGTTAGGCCACAGACTGCTAACAAGATCACTGTGGCAGCTTTGGCTTAGAGTCCTGATATTTGAGGAAGAACTGATGAAATCATCTAGTCACTGCCAGGTGGTGATCTCTCCATAACTGGAGCCTGAAAATCTCGCTCAACCTCTGTATAACAGAGTATTTGTATGGTATCATTAGAAATGTCAGTGTAGCTGTCCATCATCTCTGTGGTTTATTTGTGTGATTCCAGGGCTCCACGTGTCATCAGTGCCGTCAGAAAACTGTTGACACTAAGACGTGCTGCCGCAGTGAGAACTGTCGGGGGATTCAGGGTCAGTTCTGTGGGCCGTGCCTGAGGAACAGATACGGGGAGGATGTCAAGGAGGCGCTGCTTGATCCGGTCAGAATTCTGTATATTCACACTCAGGCCTGAAAATGCATTTCCTGTGACTTAATGTATTTACATCAACAGAAGCATAAGTTTTTCATGCTTTCCATCTAAATCTTCATCTTTCATTGGTTGCATGAGCAATGCGGCTAAACTGAGCTCACACTTTGATTACTGGAGCCTGTGAGCCTGACTTTTTTTTTTCTCTACCTTTATCAGATAGTTTTGGCATTGAAGACACAAGAGCGGGAACATAGGGTGAGAACCAGACGTTGTTGTCACTAGGACACCCAAGCCTGACGACCTCTGTTGATATGTTAGAATATCGATACCAGAAACACAAAATAGATTCTGACGCAATTTGACAATACTGTAGGTCAAACAAAAGTGCTAACGTGCGTTACCATAGCCAAAAAGACACTACGGTCACCCCAGTTTATTTGATGGATAGGTGTGGCACATTTTCTTTTGATGTCTGAACAAATGTCAAACATACACTGTCTTGTGTCTAATGCTCATGTGTCCTCCCGACATCTATTGAATTGATATTTGGTGAGGATGCGAAGTGAAAACAACTGTTCATATAGTGTACTTTGATACTTTGAAGTATCTACAGTTTTGTTTTTATTTTGACTGTAGGTTGCCAACAACTTCTGTGCCCTTTGCTAGCTCAACACTCATGATGCTAGCAACTCTTCATTAAGTGGCAAGACAAAAAGTGAAGTACTTTCCTGAAGACAGAGTTGTACACAGGCTTTGTCTCTGTGCTGTTCGAGTGCATACATCTCAAAGTAGTAGCACCTGTACTGTCAAGTTTAAAAAAAAAAAAAAAAATCTCTCTCTCTCTCTTTCTTTGTCTGATAACAGTCAGTTTACTGTTTAACCTCCTCAGGACTGGAAGTGCCCTCCCTGTCGTAGCATTTGCAACTGCAGCTTTTGCCGCCAGCGTGATGGCCGCTGCCCGACTGGCATCCTGTTCCCCCTGGCTCAGTACCACGGCTTCTCTGACGTCCACTCCTACCTCAGCAGGTGGGGAACTACACCATAAGATTTTTATTTGATAAATGTATGTGTTCTCAAGTTGCTGACTGCTGTTATAGCAACATACAATTTACATAATCCCTTTTTTACAATGGAAAATACCCATGACATGCATATTTACATGGACCCCCTCCATGTCCAACAAAGTGGCCCAGCGGTCATTGCAGAAAAGACAAGCAACACATTCAGTCCAGGGGTAGGAGCTAATAAGCTGTAACCTGGTTATTATGCTGCTACTCACCCTAATGAGTGACAGTAAGTGTTGGAACTGACAAACATCTACAATGTGTTTTCTCCATACAGCCTCCGTAACAAACTGAAGAGTGAGGACAACGATGTAGAGATGTGATATCACCAGTATGGGGAGTAATTGTTGAAATGGTTTTATTTTCTCTGTATTAAAGTTTTGAGGATTTGTTTAAGTCCTAGTAAAACATACAAAACTTGAAATTTTAAATGAATAAAGTATTTTTTGATCAGCTGATTATTGTTTGCTAGATTGAGACAAGTTTGCAAAGAAATGAGACAAAGTACATTTATAATTTTAATCCAGCCCTTGGCATTTGCAGTAGTTGTATACACACAATATAAAATCCCTTATTTAAAACGGGGCAAAGAAATAAGAGCACTTGTTGTCCGATGAACTTGGTCTATAGGAGAGCTTTTAAACATGCATTACATCTGACATAATACAAATTAGAATGATCTTTCTAATATAAAGCAGAGTTTTGAACCAAAGAAAACAATTTCAGAGGTGAGAAACATCTTTTCAGAAACTTTGACCCTTAATATATTTTGCAACTTATTTATTTGGACAAAGGGATGTGTGTCCAAGGTTTGCCTCAAGCTGGATCTTTTCCAGTTAGAACTTTAACATATGCATTACAAGAGTAAAAAATATTAGTTCATGGACCAAAGAAAGATTTACTAGTTTTGCTTATAAAATGAGTATGAACCTTTGGTTTGAGCTTACATATTTATGCTGTCTGGACATTATTACAAAATACTTCACTCTGACCAGATATGACTAAACAAGAAACACTTTTCCACAAAGAATGACTGCAAGGCACAGTCTCATAAGTATACCACAGAAAGAAAAATGTACTGGGAAGATCTGGACTGTATAGAATACATTATTCTATGACAGAAAGGCTCTGAAGTTTACACATTTAATCTACATATATAAAAGTAATAACATAAGATTAAGATTGATTGTGCATGAGGTTCATACAACTGAAAGGCAATCTCTTGCAATCATGTAAGATGTTCCTGCCTAAGCTAAGAATTTCTGTAGCCTTTACATTACCAAAAATATATATACATAGAAAAATCAAAATGTTTTTGCTATGATAAACATATCAAAGCATGATGGCTTGGATGTGTGTACCTACATAAAGAGGTTAAAGAGTTATTCTCAGGATTTCAGTGCCCTGACACACCTACATCCTCACACTGATTAGTGCTTCTGGCTCTGACCTGGTTGAGACCTCATGTATCCCAGCCCTCTTAACAGTCAACACACATATGGTTCTCCCAAAACAGCAATCACATGTGAGAACCATATATTTGCTGCTCAAGATCGTTATAAGTTCAGTTTTAGGGGTGAATTTAGCATTATGGGCCAATGAGGGCTGGTTAGCCTGAGGGGCATGCCTGATACTGCCGCCCAGTTTGAGGAGGCAGGAGACACCTGAGGTGAAGAGGGACAAATAGCGAAGCTCACAGCCTTGGAAACAAGGCTGAGTCTGACTTAGTAGTGTCATCTCTTTACTAAAGAAGCTTGTAGAGAGAATATTACTAACCACCAAATCAACATCAAGCGTGCCGGTCTGTGCATTTTATTGTAATCCCACTATCAAGATCGGGTCATCGTGTGGAACAAATGTTAGTGTAGTGCCATTTCCATTCAGGGGAAATAAGATTTTTTGATGATTTCTCTAGTCTAACATTTTCATCCAACTCTGACCCTTAAATGCCACAAACACAAGATGGAGATCCATATTCCTGCCTCAGTTCTCAAATTCAATAGTGTCTGTTACATCTGTGACCACCTCTCCTGTCTGAAGCCTTTGACAGGTTCTGCGTCTGCAGTCAGACGTGCCCTTTTTAACCTCAAATGTCCGAATGCAGCATTCACCGAGGCCGTCTTCCCGTTCCTCCACCGTCCTTAGTAGCTGTTGCCGTTAATTTGGTGAAGGTCCACCTGCATCATGTTGATCCCACTGCTAGCTAACCGAGCTATGCTCTCTGGAGATAAGGTTTCCATGGTAACGATGGTGTGCTGGTCGTTGGCTGACACTGCTCCTGTTTCGACTTTTGTTCCTGCTGCAGGGGAAGCAGCGTCAGTCGAGCCTGTGCTGCTGGCCACTGCTTTCTTGTTCAAGTGGGTTTTGATGTGCTTGGAGAGGTGATCGCTACGCATGAAGCGCTTGGGACACTCTGGGCAAATAAACCTTTTCTCACCTGAAAAGTGAGGGAGAAATAAAAATCAATATAAAAATAGCTGCAGCTGGTATTTCCAGACCACCAGGCTGTTGGCTACGCAGCTGATCATGACCATTTATGAATGCACTGTAGAATAAGTGCATTCATAAATAGGGGATGTAAAGTTACACAAGATATTAAGACGATGAAGTGGATGATTGATCCTAAAGCAGCAAGTAACAATTATTTTCATTATCAATATTGTTGATTATTATCTTGATCGTTTGGCCCATAAAATACACAAAGCCCCAAATTGATATATTCAGATTTCTTGGTTTGACCAAAGGTCCAAAACACAAAAGAGTGTTTAATTTAATATCAAGACAAAAAAAGTTCACATTTGAGGATCTGGAACCAGTAAATATTTAGAATTTGTGATTTAAAACCTGACCTAAGCATTAAATATTATCATCAAGATAGTTTTATTTTCAGCTCTAATTAATCCTGTTGCAAAAAAAAACAAAAAAAAAAAACACCATTCCCTAGAAAGCTATGTTATCAAGATGCACATGGGCTTATCCTTCACTGTTTACATCAAGGACCACAAAGAAGAAAGTCATCTTGTGTGAGGTTTGATATTATTATCTTTGGCATTTTGTAGTTGTGTGAGATTTAATGTCCTTCACATAATGTCAAATAAGGTTAAATTAAATCTTCAGCGTCACCTGTGTGCGTCCTCTTATGGCGCTGAAGCTCATCTGAACGGGTGAATCGTTTGCCACAGAAAGACCAGCTGCAGACGAAGGGCCGCTCTCCTGTGTGCCAGCGGAGGTGGGCCCTCAGGTGGGACGTCTTGCCGTAGATCTTCCCACAGCCAGAGATGTGACAAATGTGCTGCTTCTTTTTAGTTGGGTCACTGCAACATAAATCAGAGTTAGAGAGTTAATGGGTTCTCTATGAGGAGACTATGTACAATCAGCTGAAATGGAAATGTAGTATTAAGGTTCTGATAAACTGCAGTTTGCATTTAAGCATTAACATTAATAATAACAATAACAACATAACATCAGTGATAAACATGATTAAAAAAAGTTACTTTCTGAAAAACAAAATATTAAATCTCCTAAAGAAGCACAATATACACTCAGAGGCCACTTTATTAGGTGCCATAACATCTATCTTTACAAAGCTCATAATGTTTAGTTTTTGGTGACACTTCATTTACACATTCCCAACAATATGTTTATTACTGACGTCATATTTAAAAAGGTGTTGTACAGGGCGACATATTGAGAGGTGTTTTTAAATTTTTTCTCCTTCCTATTTACATACACAAGGGGGGACAGAACATTACAAACACCTCAATATAATGCAGTCCAGTACAATACATTACTAACTACCACCCTCAATGCTAAAACATTAATTAAATTAACCTCTATGACAATGTCAACAAAAACTGAACATTATAGGCATAACAGTGGAATTTATGGCAGCACAGTTGTATTGGATTGCATTAGAATGTACAGGTGTGCCTAACACAGTGGTTAAGTGACATACCGTCCCTCTCCATCCTTGCAGAAGGGGCAGGTACAGGCTTCCCTGCGGTTACGTCGTCCTTGAGGTGGTGGGCTTATATCCTCGTCATCCATAGCTGTGCTATCATCCAAACTTTCTCCACCTGTCTGCAAGGCCTGTTCTCCTGTAGTGAAGGAATAGAAACAAAAAAGTAGTGTGAGATAAATGATACAATGGTTTGAGATCTTTCTGGTTTATACGCATTTCATTTCACTCATGTTTTTCTGCAATCTTTCCCGTAA
This sequence comes from Maccullochella peelii, assembly GCA_002120245.1. Lineage (NCBI taxonomy): Eukaryota > Metazoa > Chordata > Actinopteri > Centrarchiformes > Percichthyidae > Maccullochella > Maccullochella peelii. Next base: position 202,495 of record LKNJ01000246.1, read on the forward strand.
GAAAATCCATTCCTCAAAAGAGATTACAGCTTGCTTATATTTAAGAACCTAATGAAATGTCAAACACTGAGATGCTACAGGGACCCTTATAATTACTGCTTTTAAAAAAAACAAAAAACAGCAGGTGCACCAAAAGAGTAAACCGCTTACATTTACATTTGTTACAAATGTGCTGCTAGCCTCAACTGTATGTTGCCTGCAACTAAAAGATCTAGGTCATCTAATGACATAAAGAGTTAAGAATTTCACTTGTTACTTTCTGATATTTCCTCATTTAAGGGTATTTACAATAGCTTTATTCAACATTACTTAAAAATCAAATAACAATGCTAAACCCAGGGTATTCAGAAAAGTACTATTTGAGTATGAGTAATACTTTAAGTAACATGAGAATATACAGTCAAATGCCAGATAGCCTGGTCCCTCCAGGCTTTATGCTTAAGTAAATGTTAGTTTAATGTCAGCACTGACACTGATGTGTAGAAACACCCGCCATTCTGTACTGCTGGAGTCCAAATAAAGCTGGCTACAAATGTAGCTGATGGGAAGCACATAATTTCACAATAAGAATAACAGAGCAAATTACATGCACTAAAAACACACATGATGATTAGTTACAAGCGTTAGTATTTGATGAAATGTAGAAATGTACACTAGCAAGCATAAACACAATGGGAGGGACTGCCAATAACAGAACTAAAGAAGGGGTTAGACATGATAAAGGTTGCTATAAGATGGGTGGGGTCAAGTTACACCCCTACAATGACACAGAAGTTGTGGCCAACCCACAACACAACAGTACTGTAATGTGACCATCGTCTGAAGAGATGCAGTGTCACCAAGGAAAGAAAAAAAAAGAAAAGAAAAAAAATCTACACAAACACATTCGGTGCAGTAAAGAGTTCAAGGAAACACTGGACCAGCTGAACTGGTTAAACCAGTACAGTGCACTTTACACACAAAGAGCAAAAAAAAATAAAAACAATAAAATAAATACAACAAGAGATCAAATCCAGAGATACAAGACACTTTGCATTTCAGAGCAAAAATCTGGGGGGGACAAACCCTGCAGAAGTAAACTTAGTTGTCTAGACTGCTGAACATATTTACTCAGCCTACCTGCCAGTTAGTCTATTGAACAATTACTGTGCACTATAAAAGCTGAACATTAGTTGTTGGTCATCTGTCTGGCCTCGAATAACTAAAACTAAACACAATCAAAGGTTAATTTCAGCCTCATATTTTGATCAGGTCTGAAAAGTAATGACTGATGAAGTCAAATATAAAGCAGTTAAATTTAGAAATATGTATAGTCCTGTATGAGGATGGCATCATTTAGTAAAAATAAAGTCCTTCTTCACACAACTGGGTTTCCTAAGTCACTAACAGCTCAAAATTTTTGAAACACAACAACTGTTGTAATATACTGAATGTTAATATAACTCACTCTTTTGTTTGCAAAATATTATGGTAACATTTTTTACAGCGAACATCAATTCTTTCTGGAAAGCAGGCTTCTGACTGACCTGTGCTGGCGATGGTAATGGGAACCGTCTGCAGCTGGTGCATCTGCAGCCCAGAGCCTCCGAGTGTGTTCAGATTTATGGTCTGGATGCCTGGGATCTGCACTGTGTTGACAGATACTCCTCCAGCGGCAGCAGCTCCTTGAGCCTGGCCAAGTTGGGGGAGAGACTGCACTGGGGCCAGCGTGATCTGTGGTCCTGTTGGATTCTGGATCTGAATGGTTTGCCAGCTCACCTGGCCATTGGGGCCTACAGTACGCAAGAGGATGGGGCCAGTGTTTGGCATGATTTGAAGATTTTGAAGCCCTTCCTGGCTGAGTGTTGGAGCCGCAAATACCTGACCGCCAGCAGTTGTGACAGTACCAGCCTGGATGGTCTGGAGGGGTGTTCCACCTTGGATAACCTGCTGAGGCTGGATAAGGATCTGCTGTGGCTGCTGGCTGTCTCTGTTGTCTGGCTGTATCGGGACACCCAGAGAAGATGCTGTGTTATGCTGGAATGTCCCTGTCATCACTCCACTGCTGTTCTGCGTTTGGGTCATTCCATAAGAAGTGGAAGTCTGCGTGGTGATGGTGGATGCACTTGTCATGTAACCTGCCCCACTGGACACTGGATGTTGCGATTGCTGTATAAGTTGGTTTCCCCCTGTATCCCCTCCGCCATTTGCATCTCCCCCTGTACCGCTTGTCCCAGTACTGACAGGCAACAAAGTGATGTTTCCATTTAGTGACACCGGCATATTTGTCAGGAACTGGGGCTGGTTTTGTAACACGCCATTGCCTAAGCTTATATTTTGAATGGGGATGGCTCCCTGAAGGAGACTGGGCATCGTAATTATGTTTCCTGCTGCACCAGCTCTGTTGGCTGTGGCTATGATCTGCTGGCCACTGGGAGAGGACACTATCTGAAACTGTTGTCCTGATCCTGCAGAAGAATCCTGCTGAGCATGTGCCAACTGCAGCGGCTGCCCATCTACTGTCTGAAACTGGGGAATAACCTGGTACTGAATGTTGGGCATCATACCTGATATGGTGGTAAGGAGCTGCTGACCCTGCATCGTTGGAGCCTGAGCTACTACATATTGCTGTGGCTGCTGCTGCTGTCCCTGAGTGCTTGCAACAGCTACTGACTGTGACAGCACCTGTCTGCTCTTGCCTGCGTCTCCTATGGTCATCACCCCTGAGGAGTCGGTAGTGATAGTGTTAGTGCCTGAGGATGTTTGAACGCTGAGGGGAATAACCTGCCAGCCGTTGGCACTGGAGGTGTAAGGACCCTGGTTTAGGTCCAGCTGGTGCTGCTGGTTTTGTTGGTCTGCTGGTGAATCGTTCTCTCCTGGGGTGTCAATTCGACTGCATGTGGCTGCCAACAAGGCGAGAGGAGATGGTTGCTGTGAGTCCTGGAAAGAGAATATGCGAAAAGAAAATTGAAGATTTTGACTTTGATAAAAAAGATTTATTCATGTGATGGAGCTTAGACTTAAATAAAACAAATAAATTGTGTAACTGGCTTTGTAAATGCCAGTCTCATCATGCTATATTGCCACACTCCCAAAACGCCATTCATAACATTAAACCGATTTTGTTTTGGGGGTTTTTTGTCATGGAGGTCTCTTTCCAGCACTTCACAGAGAGTGGGGCTGGAGTGATAAGTCCAGGGGGAAGCAGGGTGGGAGAGTATGGGAGGGACCACATGTTTTCCACAGCAGCAGCGGGCTCGGCTTCCCCTCCCCCCAAACCCACCCATCTCCCTCCCACACTTTATTTTGCCCTATAAACTGACACACTCCTCTAGCCACCCCCTCCAAGGCCAGCCAAATGGGCCGAGCGAAATGCACATTAAGTGCCGCGGCTTGACGGGAACACCCCGTGTGGGCGAAATTTACCTGCCCATTCCCCACCCAGTGACATGTGCTCTGGAGAGAAAATCAACAACCCGTACAAGTCTCAACACAGATGAATTACAGAATCAAAGAAACTAATAGGAAATAAATAACAAGTTCAGTAGGCATGAGTGGGTTTATAAGTATGGTTAATGTTTCTCGGCTGACAATCATCCGATTTGGCAAACAGCACACGTTCGGTTAACCTACTTGTGAATTTGTGTTTCGCTTTTGACTGAAGCCTCCGCCGCTCTCCACAGCGGCCATTTCACCCTGTTGCTGATCTGCGGAAGAAGAGTTTGTAAGATCACTTATCTTAAAGTAGTTACGGTGCAACAGCCGACCATCAAATTGAGTTAACGTTGCATTCAACAACTGGGGGGGGGCAGGGGCACAGTATACACATGGCCTGACCTCACAAAAATAACTAAACTTTTGTATTTATTGTAGTTAACGTGAAGCAGTTCAGACAAGAAAGGGCAAGAAAATCCATGTCACAAGTGCTCGAAGGGCCAGCTAGCATATTGGCTAAGCTAACCTGAACTCACCACAACAAGTAACGTAATGCAAAAGTGCTAAGTATTAGCTAAAGAGACAGACACAGTTTCAACTGCGCCACTAAATATAACTTGTTAGCTAGCTCACGGCAATTGGATAAAGTTAAATTATTGTGTAAGCAGGTATTGTCAATTAAGAAGTTACGTTACTGTGAAACAGTTAACTAGCATTACTTGGTTGGCTAAATGTTGTTAGCTAAGTACCGACAATTAGCAGTTAAGTAGTTTTAAACTGCTTGAGACGCTAGCTAAACAATACAATATCACACAACAGTGACTACATTTCAAACAATGTACTTTGATTTTACATTTAACTGTTAATTTACTGCTTCGTTCACAACATGCCACCGAGTTAAAAAAGTTCACTTACTGCTCATAATTTGAAGACGGGAGGAGTTTCTCTGGTCTTTTTTCGAGTTGACAACTTTTCACAACTTCATACAAACTTGACGGGCTCCCCCTATGAAGGAGAAAGGCGGGTGTGTTCGATTTAAGGACCTGTGCAGCCTGCCAACTTCGCGGAGCACGAACATTTACCATGACATTTACCAGCAAATAGCTTTTACTCAGTTTAATTTCTAACATTGACAAAATAATATTGACTCAAGGCCCACGTACTATATTTTACCAACCACATGTCCTCCAATCCTCATCAGCGGATGGAGTTTACGTTAAGAATGTAGTTATTTCACCAAGGTTTTAAGCAAAACCACATTTAAAAACGCCCATATGATTCAACTTTATTTGTTGAACTGAGGTTTAGATTTAAACACTGCCGCCAGTCAGAATACCAAACCAAATGCCAAAACCGCATTGACTACATTCAGTAATGGTATGGAAATATGGGGCGTTGTGTAGCGTTTGAAACGTTTGGCACCTGGTGTCTCTACTATCGCACTATCCCAGTAGCAAAAATAAGCGCACCCCCTAGGAGCAACTTTCGAAGGATTGCTGCTTTCCTCCAATGGAAACGGTTGTTTCTGCCAACGAGAATAAACTAGCCAATGTAATTGGGCAAAAGGCGGAGACTTGGGCGGGACCAAGCAAGGTAGGTTGTACCGTTGATTATGATTGACGTTGGGTTATCTGTTTTCCGCTTAAAAGGCGCCATTATGTTAAGGTAAATATTGATATTTTCCCTTACTCCGTCTGTGATATTGTCTTATCGTTCAAGAGTCATCAGAGTGAGGATGCCATGGCTCATCTCTTGCTTTGAACACAGAGGTGGCGAAGGAGGAAGGCGGACTGGGCATTTAAGTCTTGCCTCCGTGGCCTCTGGCCACTCCCTGGTGGCGCCCTGTGGGCTGGAAAACACCAAGGAGGCGGGAGGAGTCGGTCAGGGTGGAGGAGAAGAGACACACACTGGCTGTAACCGCGCTGGGAGGAGAAAATGGCTCGCTTGTGGGAGGGCTTTTATTGTTGGGATGTGCGAGGGGGCTGTCAGTGAAGCAGCACATGTGCCCATGTAAACAGGACAGAGGGTGGAGTCCATCCTCAGGCCAAGCCTGCATCCACCCATCTTTATCTGAAGTCAAACATTCTGATGTTAGGCTATTTCAGTTGGTCATATAACTATCTATGTTATTTATTATTTCCAACCTCCACACAAACGCACACCCAATCAAGTCTAACAATATGTTGTTTCAGTATACATCATCTGGCTGCCAGTGCACCATGCACTGACTCCCTTTAGCAGTGGAAGTATTTCCTTAACTTAGGCTAAGTAAAAGTACAATGTAAATACTGTAATATACTAAATAATAATGTACTAAAAGTAAAGTAGCTCAAGTGCCTCAGAATTGTACTTAAGTACAGTACTTGAATCAGAATCAGCTTTATTGGCCAAGTGTGTACACATACAAGGAATTTGACTGGTTTAAGTTGCTCTCAGTGTGCTTATACACTGCAGGAAGATAGAAATAGATATGCAGCTAAAAACAAGGAGCTGGACAAAGATACAAATAAACTGAAATAAATAGAACTATTGGGTACAAGGTGGAAAAATATGTGTGTATATATAAATATATATGAAAAAGCAAAAGTGACCAACATACAATGTCTACATAGCCTACAAGTCAAGTGTTTTATAGATTGTAAACAAATAAATAGTGCAAAGGAATACATATTGAATGGGCTAGATTACTTTATATACATGAAGTGGGTGTGTGGATGCACTTAATAAGTCATTGATAAAGGGATCTTGCAGTATCCAAAAGTGCAGTTGTAGGCTAAATGTAATTAGTTAATGAATAGACTGTGGTCCAGATGCCCTAAAGAGGTCAAACAGTCCATTGGAGGAGACTTCATGATGAACTAAAGAGAAAATGTGTGATGGTGAAGGAGGACAAACAGCAGCCACAACCTGGCAACTTAAAATGTGTCTGTAATAGCTAATAGCTGACCTATAAAGCATTAGAAAGATTAATTAGTTACTGCCTTTTAAGATGTGACTCAGAAAATGGTGCCGGAAAGTTCAAGTTAATTAGTGAATTATGATTCTCAGCTGCGGCAATTCTTAATATCATGATATGAGATTTTTTTCACATAGACCACCCAAATTAAAACGCTGTAGGCGTTTGATAATTTGAATAGGAGTAAGCACGCACATCCAGACCAAAAAGACAGCAAATCACGAACAAATACAGGGCTCGCACACTGCAGGGCTCCAATGTTCCCATAGGCTATTACACCCGCGCTTGATAATATGGCCTTGAATGGACTATAAATTAATAATTAAAATACATAATAGGCCTAATAAACTTGTGTCATTTGGAAGTTGATCTGCAGTTTATTGGTCATAGTTTGCCTATCTTGTGAATGACTAATCACTCATGTTGTATAGTCAACCTTTACCTGTGACATTTAGCCTACCAAAACCCTTTTCGTGTTTCTGCAGGATGTGTCGCAGCAGCTGCGGCCCACGCTGATAAAACGGTTGTGTTTCAGACCAGATGCAAAGTCACTTCCTACTGTCTGCTCAGACCCAATCCTCTGTGATAATAGCCTAATGATGATGGTGCGCGCTCATTCAACCACACATGTCGGCAGTGTGTGACATGCTTCAGAGGAAATAACTAGAAACTCGTAATCGCGAATTACAAGAAAACAAGATCAAGTTGGATGCAGTTTGAGAGTTTGCAGATAAGTTTCAGAGACCTCAGCCTGCGACAACAGGAAGCGAGAGAAAGAGCGCCGCCGACAGAACTGAAACCTGCGTCGATGAAGGTAAAAGCTGCTTTTCTTCTGTCAAGTTTGTTCGCTATTTTGCTTTTAATAGGAGTTTGGAAAAAGCTGAGGAGTCCTATTTAATTCAGCTAAAAACTTAATAATTAACACAAACTGTGGACACCTTTTCATCGCTGGTTATGGAGGAAATCTTATTTCTTATATAGATGACATTATAAAGACTTTTAGAATCACAACAAACTGTGAAACATTCAACCATATTTTCAAAGAGGTATATTCTCCTCATAATCATAATCATAATCAGTATGAATCATTTGTATCCTTTCCATGTTTTCTATTCATCAAAATTGTATTTTTGGCTGGTTGGGCTCACCTATTAGACAATTAGGACGTTCAAATAAGTTTTCATTAACATTACGTAATATTAATCCTTTAAGGGTTTTAATTTAAATGGATTTAGATGGATCCCTGTGTTCTTATCTGTGTTTATATCTGCCCTCCTTTACTTACATGCTTACAACATTTTCTATAGCTACTATGTATCTATCTTCTTTAATAAAGTTTTACTGGGTCAGTGAATGTCATCTATAGAAATATGTCTGTATGAAAAAGCCTTCACGTTTTATTAATTGTTCAGCAATGGTTTTAGATGGAAAAAATATCCATTTAAAAGCAGTAATGGAGATTAATTCTAATCCATGTCATAGTTTTTGTGTCACACCATAGTCTACTGTTTCAAAGGCTCTCCAACTTGCCAAAGAATACAAGTTATGAGAAAGCATCCTGTTAAAAATCTATGGCATAAAAAGCTCAACTTTAGTAAAAAAGGATCAAGGCACAAAAAACGGAATATCATGGACTTCTTCAGTGTGAAATGTTATCACTCTCAGCCTTTTAAACTAATCTTCAGTGAAAAATATATATTGTAATATATTGTCTATATTTCATCATATTTCATCATCCTTGTGCCCCTGTAGCTTCGACCCAACCATGTTCCCCTGCTGTCCATGAACTGAGGCGATGGAGAGCCCGTCGTCCACAGTGAGGCGACGAGCCTGGATCAACAGCCGCCGGCAGTGGCTCACTCTGGAGGAACTGGACCCTGATGGGCCGCCGTGCAACCTCCCCTCTGCCTCAATAGTAGACGACGACGATGTCTTTTCTGACGGTGAGGAGAGTGTGAGGGATTCCTTCAAATGTCTGTTCAGTATCTACAGTTTATGTAACAAAAGATGAGTTGAGCTTGAGGATGCCCATGATCAAGTATAGATTTTAGGGGAAGTATTGGGAGATTTTGCACCCAGTTTATCATCACTGTAATTTCTGTCATTACAAAATACATAAAATAAAAGAAATGGCCCAACTTAAATGTGATACAGGTAAAAAAACTTCTTTAGAACTTTTTGAAATAGCAAAAGATACAGTATTGCTTCAGTGCAATAAGAGGTTCCACTTTTTCGCAACAGAATATGTTCAGCGTTGGCATTTGCAGTATGCATGTTGGCTGAAAAAGACAATTTAGAGTAAAAGAACATGAAGAGTTGTTTATTTAATGAGGATTACTCATAAAGCTAAGTGTGATTTCCACAGGATGCGTCACAGGAAAGATTGAGAACTGGCTCCAGGGTTGTGGGTGAGTCAGCTTGCTTTTCTACTTTTTAAAAAAAAGATGTTTTGTAAGATGATATTTTTCGAGCAGTGATTCTAACAAGCTCTCAAGGACAAGGTGTGGAAACGGGTTTAACAGACAGTAAGTAGAAAGTGGAAACTGTCTGAGGCCAGGTGTTCCAGGAAGACCATGTGGTAAGGTAGCCACAGTATTGTTTTCACCACAATAGCCTTAGATGATGCCTTTTTTTTCCATTGGAAAAAAGTAAGCTTATTTTAGTTCTTTAAAAACATAATGTAAGAGTGCTCTGAAGTGACTTTTACTGAATTGGAAAATGTTGTCCTCAGGAGATCTGCCAGTGTTGAATGACACAATAGATGGCTGTCTAGACCATGACATTAATGCAGACAGCTTTATAAGACAATGTTGATTATGGTTAAAAAAAACATCAGTCTTCCAGTCCGGATGCTGTTTCACCAAGAAAGCACACAACTTGAGCCCTTTGACTTTTTCAAAATGTCCTTGTGGTTTAGAGTAAAATAACTATATAAGTAACGGCTCCTTCTTCCTCTTATGAAACTGATTGTATAAAGGAGGTCAGCACACACAGACATTATTTACATGTCTTGTATTTTAGTAATTGAAAAGGAAGCTGCACTGGTGGTAGTCAGTGATGCTCTACATACAGTGTGTCAGCATCTAAATGGCTCCTAACACTGAGAAAGAACACAGGAAATGGAGTGGCATGATGATTTATGTGTTCTGAGAACTCAACATGAAAATGACCAGATCAGTTTGGAGGTGTTGACCTTAATGCTGCTCAGCATGTGAACATTTCTACAAGAGGAAGTCGACAGACTTCAGCAGCCTGTTGAGCGCTGATTAGGGAGTAGATCTAAGCATGTACTGTAGTTAGGCTGCTATCCTGCTCTAGATGAGGCTATCTATGCAAACATAATCACTTATTTGATAGAAGAAGCATGCAAATGACACTGACCGGGTATATATGTGTGTGTGTGTGTGTGTGTGTGTGTGTATTTATGCATTAAATATTGGGACATATTTTACAGGTCGCAGGCCCGCTCAAAAAACGCCAGTCAGCTGAGTTTTGGTGAGTATGAACTGAAACGAAGTCTTGTCATGAACAACAGTGTACCATTTACCATTTGAAAATGTATCAATTTTGAAATATGTGATGCACTTAACATATTTATTTACTGTTGCATGTAGTGAATTCAAATGTCTACAATTGAAAAAAACGTTTCTTTTGTCTCAAACCCTGTCCAAGCACACAAACAGTGGTGGAAGAAGAATCCACATCCTTCACTGAAGTAAAAGTAGCTTTACTGCAATATGAAAATACTTACAGTAAAGTAAAGTATGTACATATTATCCGCAAAGTGTACTTAAAGTATCAAAAGTAAAAAATACTATAATTCCGAATAAATGGCCCCTGTGAGTGTTATACTATTGTACATTATATTATTGGATTGCATTTTACTATTGTAGCTGGTCAAGGTGGAGCTAATTTTAAATATTTTATATACTGTAGTTTAACAGCTCACATCATATTTGATAAGTAAACACAGCTGTCATATAAATACAGTTGAGTAAAAAGTACAATATTTCTCTCTGAACTGTAGTGGAGTTAGTATAGTTAGTAGTAGTATAAGTATAAAGTATCATGAAATGGAAATACAAGTACCTCAAATGTATATTTAAGTACAGTACTTGAGTAAATATACTTACTTTCCACAACAGCACACCAATGACACATAAAAGCAAGATTTAAAAACAGGAATTTGGCCGTTCTACAGTTGATAATTTCAAAAAATTAAGATATAATGTGCAACTAAACATGAATTGACTTAAATCATTGATTGTGTGTATTTTCTTCAGAGTCTGTGCTGAAAGCCAACAACTTTGACGATGAGCTGAGTCTTGGTGCTGATGGTAAGCGCGCGCGCGCGCACGCACGCACACATACACACACACACATTCACACACAAAGGAAACTAACAAAGCAGGAAATGTTCTTGTAGGAAAATGAGGTGTGCATTATGAATGTTTAACAAGCTTACATTTTGTTTTGTTTGTAATAGTGGTGAGAAAGACGCACAGGGACTGACCCATTTGGGCATATCAATTGTAATTTCTCACAGAGATGTCCAGTGTTTCTCAGAATTACTGTACCTCTGGCAAGAAGGACATTCTTTGAGAAGGGGAAGTGTAGGGGAGGAAGTTGTTCTTTTGTTAATACCTCAGAAGTTAATCATTCATAAAATAGTTTAGTTTTTTATGTGAAATGTAACTACGCTTACACATATACAGCCTTATTAGGGCCACACATCCAGTATTTATATATATATACAATTTATATATTATTGTCATTGTAAGGTCAAAACATCAATTTATTTTACAATTTAAGTGGTAAGACTAATGTGTTTGGGTGTAACAGCAGGGTAAAGAATTTTATAATGCCTTTAATTTCATTTCTTAGTGCTTTTAAGTTTAAGATTAAAAAAATATCCGTAACATTACACACTCTGTATCAGTTTATCTTTACTAAACATGACATATGAATTCATCCTTGAGTGACATCCTGGTACAGTACGGGTTTTTCATTAGGCTACTTCAGCAGCTGTATGACAGCTTCTGTCAACATGATTAGGCACACAGTGATAATGAGTGAACGCCTGGAAGTGCTGTGATGTTAATCCAAATTTCACAAGGGTAACACCTACACACACAGACACATATTTGTATGGGCACAGGTTTGCAAATAAACTGTGAAACCGACATTCAGATGCATGTCAACTTCTTCTTCTTTGTTTCAGCTTCTGTGTTAAATGGTGGACAAATTACATCTGAAGCTGGGTGAGTAGCAGCTGTAATCTTATAGTTCATGTAGTTATAGTAATCTCCTGTTTTCCGCACAAGAACACAGTTAATTTAGGAGAAAGATGATCTTTGATGTTTACCACATTTTAGTCAGATCTAGAGGCATATGAACTACGCTTCCAGTGAAAAATGCATGTTCAGTTTAACTCCACCACACCTAACTCCAGCAGAGTCTCTTCACTGACGTCTTTAGGTCCTGGTTACACCCCTGCAAACTGAGGGTGTTTGTTTTGAAATGATTCAGAGGTGTAAATGAGATAGCCCTCATTTATCACTTGATTGTACGGCCATTATATGGACGCTTTTTTAGTTTCGAAAGAATATTCAAAGACATGTGACTCTGAATTGTTGTTATTTTTCTTCTTTTCCTCACTCTGTGCTGACCATGAAGCTTCGCACGGCATCCTTCCTTCAAACAAGGTCACAGCAGACCCACCTGCAGGTCAGTGTCCCACCTCTTCCTTGTGTAAATGTAAATCAGTGAGGCTTTGTGTTTGCTCGTCAGCTGACTGTTTTAGCGTTATTATTAAGATTAATACTTAAGATTATTGTATGTTTCTTCCGCATCTAATTTGTAGGTCATATGCATTATATCTTTTTACATGTCTTGTCTATAGCACCCCTCGTCAGGCACTATGTCTGCCGTCAGTGAACTTGGGCAACAGCATGGCCTCCAGCTGCCTCTCCTCCTCCACCTGTAAAACTACATCAAGGTGAGGCTTGAACACTTTTTAAAGGTGTATTGTTGTGTAGGTCTGAAGACTGATAACCAGGCTCTTTGCTCTTTGATTGACCTGCTTGACAAGCTGCAGCTTTCCAAATCAGTTTAATTTCTATTTTTCTGGCTTGTTTTTATTTTATTCATCCTTTTTTCTTCTTTATTTATTATTTTCATTTGTATTTATTGGTCCCATGGTTCATTATTTTGTAAAGCACTTTGTAACTCTCTTAATCAAATCACAAATTTGCCTCAAAGGGCTTTACAAAGACCCCTTTTAACAGGAAAAAAACGGTATCTCTCCTTTTTTCTCACATGCACACCAGTATATCGGAGGTCCTGCAGTTGTGTTCGGAGGATGCCGAGGAGACGCTGTACGAGCTGGGTTTCGGCTGCGATGAGCCCCAGGTCACTGTTCGCATCCCCCCTCGCTTCTTCACATTCCCCTCTCTGGCTCAGGGCATCAACTTCCGCCTCTTCCTGGACTCACAGCTACGGCGGATACGAGAGGAAGACCCCAGCCTCTCTCTTGCTAGTAAGACTATGGAGTTATTAAATCACTCTGCTGTAGGTTATCTTTGTCACTTGAATTGTACAATATAGTTTGACGTGTGAAATGAGATCCATATTACTTATACTAATTTGTTTTTCAATTTATTCTTTCCACAGGTCGTTTCAGACAAGTGCAAGTGCTCACAGCAATGGCCAATGCTTTCTACTCCCTCTACTCCCACGTGTCCCGCACTCCTCTACAGAAACTGGCTACACCAGAGTTCACCTTCTCTTCGTCTCCCGTGGAGAGGATTGAACGCTTCAGGAGCAGCGTCCGGAGCGAGCCACGTTCTCCGGTGGAGAGGCTGAAGGACACCGTCTCCAAGATGTGCCTCTACACAGGCTCTCCTCGCGGGTCAGACTCCACCTCTCCGCAGCCCTCACCCAGGAAAAGGTCCAGCCTCCCTGATGTTGTGGATATAGTCCTGGATAAAGTCAAGACTAGGGCTACCAAGAAACTGGATTTGGGGGAATATAATAGGAGTAATTCAGCTGTGGATATTAGGCTGGTCACGGATGATGAGAAATCCTGTAACAGCGGGAAAGATGAGCAAACACAGCACACCGTGGGTGACACAGACACTCTGCAAAATGCAAATAAAATCTGTCATAAGGATACGCAGCGCAGTAAACAAACAGATAATGTGGATGCCGATGAAAACAGCGTCAAAGCAGCAGACTATGACAGCGGGACTCACAGTGTAAGAACATCTCTAGCGTCATCATTATCAGGAGAAACTGTTATAGAAACAGATCATCAGTTTCTGTCATGTCAGCCAGACCTGGACTCATGTTCAGCTCAAAGTGACACAAGGACTGCTGTTCTGAAACCAGTTGCCAAGGTTACATATGATCTTATCTGCCCGCAGATAGTCGAGAACGTGCACCATGTGCCTTTCTGCACAGATAGCCCAAAAACAAACACTTTACCTCCTATCTCCTGTGTGATAGAAAGCATAGATAGACGCTGTCCTGGATCACATAAACTCCATATACAAACCGCTATCTCTGAGCCTGATGAGGACTCGCACACAGGTGATGTTGCATCTTCAGGGGAAGCCGGACAGCTGGATGCATCCAGATCAATTCCTGTCCCGGCCCCTAATGATAGCTACACCCAGTGCTGCATCACTGTGACTGGCTGGGATGGGGACGATGTCGCTTCCTGTTCCTTGAACGCACCAGATTCCAGTCATACTTCAACTGTCCCACCTGTCCAGACATGTGAGGGGTCATTTAATGAGGGGAAAAGCCGGTACCTGAATCCACTGACACATCAGGGCCCGGGGAACGTCTCAAATAACCTGCAACAGGTTAACTCCTTTGAGCTGGAGGAGGTACGGTAGTTACAATAGTACTGCACATACAGTGGGGCAAAAAAGTATTTAGTCAGCCACCAATTGTGCAAGTTCTCCCACTTAAAA
>LKNJ01000246.1:216864-294005 GCA_002120245.1 Maccullochella peelii
TTTTAAGTGGGAGAACTTGCACAATTGGTGGCTGACTAAATACTTTTTTGCCCCACTGTATACAGTATGTATTTAACAGAGATATTTTAGTTTTTTACACTATAAATTGCAATATTTAAAAGTTACAAATTTTCTCTAGAAAATGTATGTGTAGTATTTAACTTGTGTAACTCCATTTAGAAATAATTAATCACATTAGCAATGATTTGTTTGATTTTACAGATATTTTCTAGTTGACACAACATGGTAATTTAATTAGATTCTCACCCATCAATCCATATTAAAGTCCATGATCATCATGATACTACTTACAAACTTACTCACTCTAAATGTAAATGGGTTCAAGAAGCATGATGAAATGATTCAGCAAACATCATGAGATTTCATATGAATATTGTCCAGTTTCTATTCTAGCATCCAAAATACATTCTTTCCTCAGTGGATGGTGTTTGGTTCTGGCTGTGTACTCATTTTACATTGCTCCTTGGTGTGGTGTTATGGGTAATGGTCAAATAAATTACTTGTGTATTATTAATCGTCCCAAGCACAAATATTTCTTTCAGACAGTTTCTTCCTGCTTCTTAGTAAGTTTTAAAGCTAGGTGCAAAAATTGCTTGTTTTGTATGCTAAACCGTGACCTTCAGAATGATTTTTTTATTGGTCATTCGTCATGCGGGCAAAGCATCCTTGCAAAACCAGTAAACATAATGTAATTAGACCAGGCTAAACAACAGGATGTTACTTATGAGATGGATTAGATGGTTTGTCTTAAGATTAGAAATGAAACATGAACAACTGATACCACCGACTCACTGATATTCTATCAGTAAATGGGTTTAAATATTGTAGTTTAGATTACTACATAGCGTCCTATGAAGCATACAGTGTGATGTTGATGATGGAAGCCCTAATTGTGTATAATTTTTCATGATATTGTTTCCTGATTATACAAGAGTCAAAACAGACATGCAGTATATAATATATACTTCATACCTTTTGTCTCCATAGGTGCATAGTGCAGGAGAGGATGATTTTGGACAATCAGAAACAACAAGAACAACCTCCCCGTTGTCCAAAAAACATCAATACAAAGGTGAAGTATATTTATATTTTATTTGTGTGACATTTTTTTGCATGACAGGTCACAGGCAGTAGTTACAACTGTTGGTTTGCTACACTGCTGTCATAATTTACAGGAACATGACTCATCATAATTTCAAAATAGCTGTTTCTAATACACGGATTGGCAGTTTGTGTGGTCACCAAAATGCTGATCCTATTCGCAACAAAAACAGCATTCACCACCCACTCCAAACAGATAGAAATGTGTGAAGAAAAGGGTGTCCAGAACACTTTCGCTCAGCGATAACAAAAGGATGTTTGTAGAAATGCACAAAATGTGTACAAAATGTCTTGCTAAACTTGAATATATTACTTTAGGCTCACTGTAGATCTTGTATTGAGGTCAGATGGGTAAGGATGTGAATAGTTTAGACAAATGTATGTATAAAAAGGATGTATGCGTGAGCATATGTGCAGGTGTATTTGTCACTAGGAACATACTGTGTGTGCGTTTATTAAGGTCAGACTGCAGCTGCATATGTGCAGTGACATACAGTGCATGGAGTTGTTGTCTGACTCTGTGTGTGTGTGTGTCCTTGTGTAGGTGAAGTGGTACGGGGCGACAGCATGCAGTCAGACAGCAGCGGCTACGCAGACGAAGAAGTCAGCCCCTCATCAAACACACACAGCAGATGACAGAAAGCCCAGAACTCCATGTAAACAATGTTCAAAGTAGCGTCTTCTCGTCTGCAGACTTTTTCCTGCACTGAGGATTTGGAAAGTGCTTCCAAGCAAGGGCCTCCAGTCAAACAGGCCCAAAAGATTAAGATGTCATGGTGCGGTCAGAGACTTGGTCACATGTGAAAAAGCTTCTACACTGAAGAAGCTTTTTATCCAATAAGAAAAGTTTCTCCCCAGTGCTAGTACTGAATACAGAATAAGTAAAACTGTTCAAAGGTCTTGATGAAATACTGTGTGGACCATATTTTATTCGAATGGTAATTCAGTCGGGAATTAGAGCATGTTCAAGTTATTACGGCAGTTGGCAGTAAAATTTACTAAAATGTTTTATTGGAAACAGAGTCACTTTCACATGGAACTCACACTTTAGTTCATTGTTTTTCTAAAACTGGGCAACATTTTCTATTACTGTACCACAACAAAGAAGTCTATCTCAAATGTACTGATGTCAGCATTGACATCAATGGTGTATCAGCACCTAAAATTCACTAAAATCCAGCAGTCCCTTATTTCAGTTATCAGAAAAACAATATGCAGATCTGCCTTGTCAGAAAATGAGGTCAACGTTACATCAAACACATTGTACTGTGCACCAGTGGGAGTACATGTACAGAAACTTGGTCAGCCTGCATTGTGCAAAGGATATTATCTTCTTCATTATCTACCATTTTCAATACTTATGTCAGCTGAATGCAAGGCAGTATATCAACCGATATGCAAACACAGTAAGGTAGGTGGTAATGAATCCTTACACCAAGACACAACAGGTAGTCTGAGAACATAATCTGGAAAATCACCATCATTCATTTTCAAATATCATGATATTTGAAAAGAAATCACAGGGGTTTCAATTATAAATTAAACAATATTGGGCATAATGAGCACAAAAAACATTTTACGGTATAACATTTAAACTCCACATATGAATATGTGATGGCTGTTTGTCTGGTCTATGATACTGAAAGTCAAAAGTAAGGTTTTAGCGTGTTTAATGATTATAAGGAGAACAATGCTTCATCAGAAGACTTTGTCCTCTTTCACCCTAATCAGAAACTTATGTTTGTTTTACACTGAAAAGGATTTATAGAGCTCCTCATGCAAAGACTGTGTACTAAAAGAAGAGTAATAGAAAAAATGGCAAATTTTAAAGCTGTGATAAATATTATAAATATATAAGTCGTGGAGTATGTCTTAGTTATCCGCACAATTCAAAAGACACACAGCATCAGTACTTTCTCTCTTACTGTTCATAAAACGTCTGATGATCGTTTTGAGAGCTCCTAAAATGCTCTGAAAGCCGTCAACATAACCCTACATAATGCTTGCAAGGAAGTCTATAAAAAGGGGCAAAATTGCACACATTACAAGGACAATGCATATAATTTTCAGTCATCAGATTCTTATCAATTTTTTACTTGCCAAAGTAAAGAGTAGCATGATTAGAAAGGGGTTAATTTCCAAAATTTGAAACCTTATTTGAGTTCATAATGTTAAAAAAAGATAATCTGGTGATTTTCAACTGACTAATCTTTAAGGCCCAACATTAAGAACATCACAGAGACAAACAGTTAGACATACTCATCTGAAAACAGGGGCAATCTTTTAAAATAATTATCCCCTTGTATCAATTCAGCAGAGTCCTTTTCTCTCTCCATGTTTAAGCACATGCATGGAAATTTTTCTTACATTCATCCACGTGAACGTGGATTAAACGAAGCACCAAAAATTGGCAATTCCATAGCCCAATTTCTACAAACCCCTTTGACCTTGTGGACTTTCTGCTGCATCAGAATTTGTCTGCAGTTATTTGAAAACTCACTGCAAGAGCACCATTTATGATTTCAGATAAAGACTTTTTAAACTCTAGATTTTAGGAAATACAGTGCTGCATATGGATGCCAAAGAAACAAAAACTGAAAATGCATTTTAAAAATAATTTGTGACAAATATGCAAAATGGCAATGAGTTCTTGGGCAAATAAATATTCATTGGCAATGATAAGAAATCGATGTGACCAATAATAAAAAAAAAAGGCTCCAAGGGATTTCCAAATTTGAGGTAATTCCTGTTGTTTGAACTCATCACAAAAGTGCCTCCTTCATCCAAAGTGGAAATTCCTCCTGGCACTGTGAAGTGGCAAGTTCGTGTCTGTGAGGAGGAAGGTGACATCACTTGCCTCCAGCCATGATTTTGAGGTACTGCAGTGCATTGTGGGCCGCATTGGCTCGAGCAGCATCTATGCTCGGAGCAAAGCCGTGGCACACCGTGATTGGCTGTGTGGACAGCTCCACTAGACACTGGCACAGGCCGCTCAGACTGCGCTCCTCTGAAACAAGACAGAACCAGAATGTTAAAGGCGTACTTTTAACATTGATTTTGTTTTGTTTGCTGTATTCTTCAAAAGCAGATACAGATATTTCCACCATCATTGCTGCTTTGGAAATGTCTCTGGAAGTTTAAAGACATCATTCTCGATGTAGACGGTGATGTGTCTCACCTTCCACTACAGTATAGTTCAGAGGCATTTCACTGACAGATATCATCTCCATTATAAATCTGATGAGGGATTTGGCAGTTACGACCCTTTTTCATACTCTCTCTTACCATAAATGTGTCAGTGACTACATTTATATACATAAAGTAAACCAGATACCAGCTAAACATCAGTTACGGTCTTATTCTTTCAATGTTTGAACATTTAATACTCTGCAATTAATTATTTGGCTGCAACTAGTGATTATTTTCATAGAAATTAATACAATTATTATTATTTGATTATACATATTGATTTCGATAATATTTCGATTAATTGTTCAGCCCTACTGTGAAGTGCTGTCCACATAGAAAACAGTTAGCTTGCAGCTGCGGGTTACTTCCTTTATATCTGATGACAGTAATAGTAACCACACAGCATGCATGCCATTTGTTTTGTGGTAGGCTGCCATCAAAATGTACCCAAATTGCTGGGTCAGTCTTAGTTTGTGCTGATGGTGTCAACCAGATGTGAAAGCAGTAAGAAGCTTCCACACCAAACAAAAATCTGCACTCTAATGATATCATATGCACAGTGTAAGCTCAACTCATTCATGCTGCTAACTAACATGCAGTGATGTTCATTGACTCCACATTTCTCTTTAACTTTTCAATGTCAAACTCCTCTTAAGCTTCCACTGTAGTCACGAACGTGATGCTCGGCAGAAGGGAATGTAATTGTAATTTATTCTAATGTTTGTGAACTCACCTAGATCCAAGTAGCTGACGTCAAAGCGCTGCTCCACAGACAGGTCGCTCAGCAAAGAGCAGAAGTTGGAGTCAGAGGGCATGCTCAGAGGGTGGCTGCGGAGCTGGAGGATCTTCTCTCCAGCAGAGTTACGCAGAGAGTCCCACGTGCAGCTGAAGCCTTTACTTTTGCCCAACTCAGCTCTGCTCCCCATGTGCTGTGTGTGCAAGGGAGATTAAGTTCATAGCAGTTAGTAAACACACTTAGTATCTGCCAGCAATATTTATGATTAAGAAAAGGGTAATGGGGTGTCGGGGGCATAGCTTATGGTATTCAGCATAACATCTGAAGGACAAACAAGTGGAAATGGCAGACATTATTAAGCACTATGTAATGAAAACACAGTATTTGCATGATAATTGCATTGTTGTGCATCATTTCCTGTAATGTTCCAAATAATTTAACATGCAGGATCTTCATAAGCTTTGTCAACTGGTGAACTGGTGCATTTCTGTTTGTTTCTCACCATGGTGAACGTGTCCTCTTCTGTGTCAGCGTCGTTGCTCGTCCTCAGGTCCACTGGGACATCGTGTATACGCGATAACATCTTAGCTGCTGCATTTCTCTTGGCCAGCTTCTTGGAAGTTCCACTTCCTGGACAGGAAAAGGAGACTGAGTAATGTTGAGTAATGTTGCAAAAGTAATAATCAAAGATTGATGATGAATCTGACTTTCTGATATTCATTCAGTAAGACTTTGATAAGCATAAGTAACCAAAACAGTTTGCTCAATATCTTCTTTAATTTAGACCCCTGTAAAAGGCTGCTTATATGATGTTCTTTGATTTCAGTGAGCTGTTTTTTTTATCAGCATTAGTGCTTAAATGTTTAATCACTGACGGCAAACTTGTATTTATGAGGACAGTGTACATGCGGCATGTTAAAAAAAATCTCTAAATATCATAAAAAGTGAATTTGATCTATGCCAGAGACAAAACCTGAAAATACACATAGCACAACCTCCAAGAATAAAACATTAAGCATTTTACCGATTTCGACAAATCTCTCAACTCGGCAGGTCATGGTGAACTCTTTGCGGTGTGCTGGACCAGACTCCTGGGTGACTGTGTACTCTGGCAAACGCCATCCTTTCTGCACCACCAACTCCTGGCAGAGAAGTACACAGGCGAATATTTAATAAAACAAAAATGCATGCAACTATAAACTATGCATATAATGTTAATAACACAAAACTGGGAAGGACCGACTAAACAATGAAAGCATTTATTAGTAGACAGCCAAATAGCAAAATAAAACCTTAAACTACAGTAGTTTATTCACCTGCAGCGCTCCTACAGGGTTACATTCAGACTGCTGAGAACTTCCTGAGGTCTTCATCTCTGACTGGGAGCTGTACAGAAGACGAGATAAAAGAGGAAGAAGAGGAAGTAATGAAACCATGCAGACTTCTAGCTCACATTTGTTCAATGCTTCAACAAGACATTAGATATATGGAGCATACTGAGATGTTATATTGGCTGACATCAGCTGATGCTGGCTCTACATGTGGCTGCCTATGTATCATTTTAACGTCAGAGCCAGTGTAAAGAAATTAAAAAACTAAGTAGGAAACTGACCTGTCTCCATCAGTAGACACATCAACCCCAATAAACCCGTCTACTCCAACACCAACTCCGGCGGGACCTCCAAGGCCTCCCTTGAGCATCTTCAGAGCAGCCTCGGCTGCTTTGTGCTTGGCTGCCTTCTTGCTGGGCCCTTGGCCGGTGCAGCTGATCTCTCCGACGGAGACGCGGAACGTGAAGTTGGGCTGGTGGGCCTGTCCCTCGGCCTTCAGCAGGTCGTACACTGGGGTCTTACCTATCCGCGTTCCATACTCCTGAAGCAGACTGATGGGCGTCTTTCCGGGATTCACAGCCAGCATTTGCTCAATACTAAACAAAAGAAAAACCCAGCATGAGAAGGACTTTTAAGCAACTGTTGATTCATTTACAAAGGGCTTTCGAAAAATGTGTCATTCATAAATTTAAAGAATCTATTTACAGATCTTTGCATGAGAAATGTGTTCTTGTTCTTTTGTTTGCTATGATAACCTTTTTTTACATTCTTTCTATTGAATGCTATCATTACTGCACTGAACTGAGGCTAGTCTAATTAAAGGGTTGCTTCACCTAAATTACAGAAGGTTTTGGGATATCCAAGCCACCACCCCAATAAAAAACAATTCCGTTACACCTAAAAATGCAGGACCGTAGGATGCAATGTTACAAGTATGTGCATTCAGACCTGCATGGTAGCACATACACTCAGTTGCCAGTTTATTAGGAACACCTAGCTAAAACGAATGCAGTCTAATACAACAGGCCTGCAATAAATCCTCTCTTCATGGAGGTTATAATGTTCAGCTTTTATTGAATCTGTTTTAGAGATGTGTTGATTCAACTGTATGGTCATTGTGGAGGCAGCAGTTATTGGTGCTGCTGAATTGTGTTACACAATTGTGTTTCTATTATTTCGTCCACCCCATTTATAACTATGAGGGTGGGCTAAATAGCAAACACGTCTCTGCATTAGTTTTAGCTAGGTGTACCCAATAAACTAACCGGAATCTGCTTAAAGTTTGTGATTGGTTTGCATAGGGGACTGTGTACACTATTTATAGTGTTATAGAGTTCCATATCAATAAAGTTTATTCCACATATGCCCTAATAGCACGTGCAGGTCTCTAGGTCAAATCAGTAAACACACAGTTATCAACACGCGGACCCAAAATGGGTTATACCTGTCTAGATGGAAGTTTAATCAATGACAGTGAACTAAGGCTGGCAACTGTAACTCTTTCCATCACACATCTGGCACCTTATTTTGAAGCTATCTGAGTGAAGTTTATACCAACGAAATGTCGGTGTGTTAGCCAGAACTTAAACCAGCAGCTTTGCTGTGGCAGACAATCATAAAAACTATTAATAGAAGGATGTGATTATCGGACTGACCCCCCGCTAGCCACTGTGCTATTCTAGCTTAGCTTCTATGCAGCTTTCACCTGGAGCACCCGGAGTTTCTCTTCCAGCTGTCCGATGCTGTCTCGTCGTTCATTCCCTATTTCACGCAGACAGAGCCGATCGGTTTCGGATGGTTAAACCCCCCACCAAAACAGACACTTGCTTTCATTTGCCGGTATTTTTCCAGACAGACGATGAAGCAACGACATGTGAAAAGCAGACGAAGCCCCCTTTCGCCCCAACAGATGCAGCGAAATCCTTTTGGAGCACAAATATGACGTATGGCGGATTCCCGCAAAACTCTTAATTCTCATTGGTCCGTAGACACTTTGGGTTAGTTTGTTTTGAACACCGGAAAACACCGACGCGGTGAGTTTTTCCATAACACCACATTGGACTGTGTGCGAGGCAAAGTACAAAATATTCAAGTATTTATGTGCAGCGACATCATGAACGATTGTTTCATCACAACAACAGAAACAGGTGCATCGTACTCACATTAAACAGACTGGAAACGTTTGTTTGCAATGTAAAAAAGTACCACTGTCACAATGTAAAAAAAATACTTAATTAGTATAGTAAAGTAGACGTCGTCTATTTAAAATTGTGCATGAAGTAGAACTAAATAAAGTTAGAATGCACGTACCTAGCTAGTAAAATTAACTTATTTAACGTACAGTACCAAAAGGCCTATGTTAAGTTTGAACGTTAGTGCAGGAACTGCTGCATTAAAGACAAAAGAAACGTACTTTAGGAGTGTAACGTTATTTTTTTTTGCAGCTAGCTAACCAGCCAGCTAGCTTAAATCTTCAAACTGCAGCTGTCAAGACAACTGCAGTGGATGGAAAAAGTACCAGAAAATTTAAGTACTCAAGTGAAGTGCCAGTGCCAACTGTACCTGAGTAAATGTTGTTTCTGCCTCGTTTTGTTCTGCGTGTGAGCAAGTAATTACCGAGAGAGCATTTGTTTGGCTTGACAACTTTCATTGCATTCTGCCTGTCTGTGCAGCAATTTGTTATGACTAATAACCGGAAGAGGGCGACAGTCAGTCACTGATCTGCCCGTCTCACAAGTCTCTCTGTCGGGGCTTTGTTGGTACTTTGGGCCCTCGGGTTGCCTGGCACCTGTCATTTCCACTATAGACCAACACAGAAACACAGGAAATGTCACTAGTTTGATAGACTGACCATCCCAAAGCTAAAAATGTGGGTTTGGACCCAGACTAACTGTGGTGTGTCTACTCAAAAAGATAAACCTTTCTATAATGAATAATAACAACAAACTTTACATATACCTGGCACCTTTCAAAACAAAGGTACATGGTGCTTTACATGGGAAAATCAAGATTGAGATATTTCAGCACTACAATTAGGCAATTAAAAGTACAAAATAATTACATAGAAAGCTCCAGGTCTTTTAATTACAATCAGTCAATTACAAATCAAAATACAACACAATGAAATAAGAATATACAAGTAAGAATGTGTTGAAAAGACAAAAGCCTACCTACCCAATATGGCCTGACCAAACTTTACCCTTTAGTGTGCGTGTTGTGTGTGGAGATGTAGGAATGTTGCATTTGTTTATAATCTAGGCAAGCAAAAAGTGATGGTCATGAAATTAATTATAGAATAAGATTACGGACCGACAACTCTAATTTTGGTGGAGTTTCTTTGCTTAGTTTGGATACCCTTGCCTCGATGAATACCCAGAGGAGTCATGCTCTGCAGACCCTTAAAATCCTTTGGACCCACAAGTTCAGAACCTCCTGCCCAACTAATGTAGCAGCACTTCCGTAAAATATTTCAGTACATTTACCACCTTTCCATCATTTCCTTTATTTCTGCTGTGGCTCGTCAATTAATGCCATGATGTTTTTCTCGTAAACCCCTGCTGTTAAAATAGAGCTTGCACTCTGATGGCTTCATTCACTGGCATCAGTGTGTCAGTGTGGATAAGCACATTTTGCCAAGTGCAACACAAAGTGAACGGGCCATGACAATGAGTAAAGATGTCTTCCATTTGAACTCCTAAACCTACAATCAAAGCACTATGATTTATCTGTGACCAAAGTACACCCCTCCAACTCATTATTCATACTTTCAGCATTAATTTGCTTTGTTCGCCGGGCCTACATTTGTCAGCCCTAATTTATTGACCTATAACGTGATAATGGATGTGTTTTTATTGAGCTTGTGGTTAAATCACTGACTGAATGAGATCAGAAATGAATACCGTCTTAGCAGTTACAGTACATCCAAAATGTATGCTGCACACAAACACACTTTCCTTTTCCCTGTCTTGACCTGGTGCATTAGTATGTGTGGTTCTTTGGTTGCCAGAATCATCAGTAGATATCTTCAAGCATGGAGCTGTATGAATGCTCTTTTTCCCTCCTTCCACAATATGATGTGTTTCCTTTTTTGTGTGTGTTTTGATCCCTCTCTTGCGGCCAAACTGTGCTGTGGTGAAGCGTGGGTTCGAGTGGCGCTCCTGTGTTATTTTTGGCAGCAGCAGTGGTTGGTGGCTGTTGAGGAGAGAGGAGACAGAAGGGGGATAGCATGCAGCCCAAAAACCAAGGCTGTTTAAGGGATTTCTGTCTGAAGGAATTGCTTTGTAATGATCAGAGACTCATTATGGATGTGTGCATGTGTGCGCTCATGCATGAATACACAAACACACACACACACACACACAGAAAAAGGCTGGCATGCACATTTGTTCGTTTAACACTTCACAAACACCTCATATACGTGTTCTCATTCACAGACCACACTTAGAGCTGCTAAATTGTTTAACATGTGAACTGCTTATTTTTTTTTATAGAATTCATGTATGATGGAACTGACATTTAAATCTACCAGCAAATTTAAATATTTGGCCTTATTTTTTTTTTTTTCAAACTTACTCTGTTCCTGTCACATGGGAACTATTTCTTGTTTGTCAACCACTTTGGTAATGCTCTCTCTCCTCTGTGGGAATCAGTCGCCTGCTCAGGCAACATGCAGTGTCAGACGTTCACGCTCCTCCCTCTATGCTTCTGAAAACACCATTTGAAAAAGATTTTCTCCGACTCTATTCTTGGCCTCAGATCAAGAGAACGTTATTACTCTACTTTATTTATTTATATATTGTGGTGGTGATGTGTGTGAACGTATGCGTGCACATATGTATGTGTGTGTGCGGGTGAGTGATATGTAATTGTGTGTATGTATGTGTGTTAACCCACAAAGATATTTCAATTTCTTCAGAATATTAAATAAACATGCAGCAGCAGCAGCAGCTTCAGTGAAGCGCTGCCTGCCAGTGGGTTTTGGGTTGGATGGGTGGCGGTGCTGGTGGTGAAGGGGGAGAGGGGGTTTGTGGCCGTGGCTCTGGGGGGGTGAGGCAGCTCATGGTCAGGGCCCCCGCCGGACACACTGGCGCCTCGCGCTGGAGGACTTCTGAACCACCACACTCCTCCACCAAAACCCTGCCAACCCTGGCTCCCTGCTCCCACTTCCAACCCAAATCACTCAGTTCTTTTTCTGCATTTTGACTCTCTCTCTCTCTCTCTCTCTGTCTTACTGTCTCTCTCTCTCTCTCTCTCTCTCTGTCTTACTGTCTCTCTCTCTCTCTCTCTCTCTCTCTCTGTCTTACTGTCTCTCTCTCTCTTCTCCCTCCATCCCCCCGGATTCTTTTTCCTTCTTCAGTTTCCTCATTCAGTTGATCCTAATCCAGATTCATTTGCTATTTGGCCGCCTTCTCTTTTCTCACTTACTGCTGTACTTTTAGTGGCAGGTCTCTCTGATTGTGTTTTCTCTACCTTAGGATTTTGTGTTTTTACATCCACCACCCCTTTTTTGCACTGTCTCTCTTAAATCCCTTCACTTAAAATGTTCCAAGGAAGTATTTAGTGGCTTGAACTTAAAAAAAAAAAGCAAACAAGAATGGTTTGGGCTGTATGTCAGTCAGAATACCATCAAGATAGTAAGCATTTTCAGAAGGAAAGAACAGTTTATGGGCGCTCTAGATATTTGTAAGGGTATTAGGTTATAATTGGCCAAGTGTTTTTCCAACCATCTCCAAGAGATATTGGGTTATTCCTCTTGTCTATGAAAAAATGAAGTAAACCAGCTTTACTATATGTATGTGCTCTCACTATAGCGACCTGAAATCTGTATGTAAAATTAATAATTTCTCATGATTGGTAAATATACATTAATATTACATGATGAGAAATACTGTGATCACCAATAAAAAGCCAAAGCATGTCCTTTATTCATGCCTTATGGGCAAATGTGGTCATTCAAAAAAAAAAATCCTAACTGCACCTACTGCTGCGTATAATTGAATTATGGATGTCAAACATGTTAAGTAGAGTGGATATGTCTTTACGTGTCACACATGCAATTTTCTTAACTTAATTCTCCCCTGGAAGCAATTTGTCATCCGGAGGCCATTAAATGGGAAGCATATTATCTTTTTAAAGGGGCACAGAGTCACCCACAACCCTCCCACAGTCCCTATAAACAAAATGGCCTCATTTAGTGCCGCATTTGGTGCATTGGGCAGTAAGGGAAGACTCCCTTTAAACTTTAAAGGCGGTTCTAGGCTAGAAAAGGCTGTGCGCATTGTATGGGTAGAGTTGGAAATATGAAAAGCACTCCCAAGTTTGATGATGCAAGGCACACAGGCTGCTGTTTGTTTTGTCAAAAGTGAGAGGGTGGTCTAACCTCCGTCACCAATGTGATAATGATTCAGTGAGGAGAGATTGGAAGGAGTGCTGCAAGATGCAAGACTGTTGCATCAGCTGGACTCAAAGGCGTGTTGCCACAATGTGAGTTTATGGCATAAATGAAGTAAAGCACTTAATCACTGAGACACATCTATTGTGCTGTTTTGTAACTTATAGTGCTGTTTCCATTCCTGACAAATATGGCTAAAAATGATAAGCACAGACATAATCTGCAAGATAGCATGACCTTTTTACCTCTTGCCCTCTCTTATCTGTTATGTTTTCCTCTTCAACCCCCTGTTTTATGTAGCCTGAATGACCTCTTCTGCTCTCCAGGTCATGTTATGGTTCACTCAGGTCAGTTTACCTTTTCCCTTTACCAAACAGCCTTATCTTGTTTTTACTTGTTTTTAACTGAGCCTCTGGGCGTGCTGACATTCTTTTCCCTTTCTCCCCCCGCTCTGCCACAGAGACCCAGTCACACCTGCAGACACCTGTGCTTTTGTCCTGCTTTATGCTTCCCACAACCCCACCCCCCCCCCCCCCCCCCCCCCCCCNCCCCCCACTCCCCCCGCCTGCCCGCCCTGCACTCATTGGTAGGGTTTAGTGCCTGTGGCCATGTCAGAGCACAGTCCATTGTTTTACTTGACTATTCAGTTAGGACCAGATAATAACAGGAAAAGGAGATTCATTTGCATTTTGCTCAACACATCATGATGAGTAAATGAGCTGGAATCTCAGAAAGCAGAAACTTCCTGCAGGAGAAATTCATTAGGCAGAAGTTTATGTAACTCATCAAGTCTTATGGCTAAACTAAACACTGCTTGAGTGAGTGTTTTAAAATTGCTTCTTCGTGTTAGTTAGGTTGGAAATGGACTGTGTGATGGCTCTAACAGGTGTCTCTGGGATCCTCTGGAATAACCTTTTTATTCCTAACAAGCCTGCAGTGATTTGATTCTGTAAATGGAGTACAGGGGCACGAATGGGCAAACCATATGGAACAGATTGTCCAGCTTCTTCTTTTGCCCCTGTGTGTCACTCCATGTATATTTTTTTATGACCTTATTTGAAGCAACACTTAATGTTTCCTGGCTTTCTAAATAAAAGAAGTAAAAATAAAGTTAAGGCTACAGTATGCCACCACCGCTGCTGAGGGAGTGTATTTTAAAAAGGCAGAAAATACCAGTAGCAGCAGAGGTTTTAAAAGCCACTGACTGTCTTCTTAACCCCCCCACCCTCCCCCCCTAGCCCGACACACCCTACCCTTACCCCATTCCCCCTGTTTGCCTTTTATGTTGTGGACTCGACCGTGCGCCCACTTCAGACCACCATAAACATGTCGGCCCCTGATGACAGAGTCGGCCCCGGGACATTTTATATAAATTGACCTCAACTACAGCTCATTAGAAGCCCTAAATTGGAACCATGCAGCCTGGGAAGTGTAAATGTTACAACAGGAGAGTCAGTAGCTTCAGGGGGGTTCCAGCTGCAGGTCTTCACCTCTGTGATGAAACTCTTTACTTTTATATAAAAAAAATGTGTTAACCCTTTGAGTTTTTCTCTTTTTTAGGACTGGTAAAATTATGCAGTTTAGAAAGATGATGGGGAGAAGGATTTTAATTTATTTCTGAAACTGTTTTACAGGCGTATCATGTATTTCAACCATCACCTGTTACCAACTATGGTCATTAACATGTTCTAAAGATTCTCACTCTTTGAATAATTCTTTGTGTGGCACTATTATACTACACAATACATCTGTTGTAGGCTTCATTTAGTCTATCCTGAGGCTCTCTCTCTTTCAATGCAGAGTCCACCCACCGCAAGTATTTTTATTAGTCTGCAATATAGCCCGAATGACCTGACGGAAATCTGGACAGAAAGACACTCAAGTGCCACTTGTCATGACTTTAACTCTTGCACAAACACAAGAAGTGCCACTTGTCATGACTTGAACTCCTGCACAAACACAAGAAAATGTCATCTAGCGGCATGGTTTCAAATTGTAAAGAGATTTTTGACAGTAAAATATGCTTGATAGCCAGCCCAGCTTTCGTATCTCCACATCACGTCTTTCGTTCTGCACCCTGCCTTAATTGGGGTCCTTTGTTTGACCGCCTCCTTCAATAAACAATACAGCCACAGCTCCCCTGTCCTAATCCCCTCTGCTCCTCTCTACTGACTCTGCTGGAGCATCGCTCTCAGTAATTACCCCTCTCAAGCTGGAGAGTGGAGTAATTGTCTTGAGTGTAACTACAGTGGCTCTCTGAAAAGGGGTCATTGTGTGGAGTTAAGACTTCACTTCAGTGGACGGCTTTGTTTGTGCTGCAAAAGATAATGAAAGTATTTGGTTGGCCACGGTGAGGTGGAAATAGAGTAAGATATGAAAAGAACGACACTGAGTGAGGAGAAGAGGGGATGAAGCGTGGAGGAGGGAGCTTCATGCTCAAGGAAAGACTGCTTTTCTTGTTTTTTGTATTTTAAAAAACCTTTGCATACAAATAACACCAGCAAAGAAAAATGCATTTGACATTTCTTTACCATAAAAAGCACCAAAATTGTCATGATTCCACACCACAACTTTTACAACATGTTTACCTTTACGAGGTTTAATGCTTTATCACTATTTACAGTGTCTTATACACTAATTTCACAACAAATCAGCAAACAGTGGTAGTTTAATTCTACCAGGAGCAACAACAAATTAAGCTCTAATGTTTAGGTTTATTTTAACTGATGCAACATAGAGATTTCATTGTGGAAAGTATACTAAATATAGAAAATACATTTTAAAAAAGTACAAAAATAGCACACCTAACAATATCTATATACTGTTGTAAATATATAGTATGTACAAACAAGGAAAAGCCCTTATTAATCATTACTTTGTCAGGTGTGGAAGACTTCACAATTAAAAGATTATATAGAAATAGTTTACACGCACATCTAACAAGATCTATAAATAAATCTTTAACATCATAGCCTCAAACTCCATGTTAAAACTAATAAATAAGGAAAAAAAATCTTAATTTAATGCATTTTCTTTTCTCTTTTGGCCAGCTTCAACCATCTTGCGTTATTTCAGGCATTATATTTCCTGCAGGGTGCAAGATAATCTTCCAAGTGTATAATTTAAGACATAAATTAGATTATTTATGTAAATATGAAATTAAATTAGACATAGTAAGAAGCAAACAGCAAACAAAAGTGAAATGCAAAATCTTGTCTGTCTTTGGCAAAAAGAAGCAGTAAGTAAGACTGTCCATTGATTGTTTCAAGAATAATGAATAAGTATCATAGTACAGCTGTAAATCAGATTTTTCTCTAGGCATGCAATGCTCCATCAACTCCATCGTCCTAACCATAAGTCTCCTTCTAAAACTACTTTCCTTTTGCGGCTTCAGAGCTCTTTTCCTTCTGCTTTTGCAGATTAAATTTCCCCAGTGGTTTGTCTCATTTGAAAGGCAGAAAATGTCTATAGGCTACAAAATGTGCATGAGCGTGTTTACTTGCATGTGTGTGTGTGCAGGCATACTTCTGTGTGTGTGCGTGGCATGCATAGATGCATTATATATGCTTGCACATCTGCTCAGTTATTTCTGTAGGTGTGTACGTACACATGTGCATGTTATATTTGTGTTCATGTATGTCCTTGCTTGGTTGCTCTTATTTGCATGTGTATTTTTGTCTGTCTGCATACATCTGTGCATTGGTTTGCAGGCTAGCTCATACTTATCTATGTGTCTATGTGTCTGTGTGTGTGGTCCAGAGAAAATGAAGTGATTGCTACCTGTAACATGCTCAGTCACTTATCATATCAAGTCTTTTTAAACTTGGTGTGATATCCTTTGTATGTCTTGAAACAAAATACTGTCTTTTTTTATTTAAAAGGTGAATTTGTCACCATAAAAAAGAAACCCACCACCTCTCAAAATAGTACTAGATAGAAGACTTAATGAAGTTAGATCTCCAACAGTCCACTGCCGTTCTCCACTCCATTAGGTGTGCCAGTCTTCTCATCTCCATTGGTGATTTGGTCAGTGACAGGATTGGTGGGTACAGCGCTGGTGTTGAGCTCTGTGGTCTCTTCACTCCGAGGATCTGTGTCTCCCTCCACAGCTACAGCTTTGCCCTGCATTGCAGAATCCGCATGGGTCTTCTGGTGCTTCGAGAGGTGGTCGCTGCGTGTGAAACGTTTGTTGCACAGTAGACAGGTGAACTTCTTCTCCCGCGTGTGGGTGCGCACGTGCCTCTCCAGTTCGTCCGAGCGGGTGAAGCGCTTCCCGCAGAACAGCCAGTTGCAAACAAAGGGCCGCTCGCCAGTGTGCCAGCGCAGGTGGGCTTTGAGGTGGGAGGCCTTGCCGTAGACCTTCCCACAGCCTGGGATGTGGCAGCTGTGGACCGGCTTCTTCCTCAGGGATGCAGCCGAGGCCCCCAGCCTCTCCAGCTCCTGGCAGTTGGGGCAGTCACATGAGGACCTGGTGGGCGCGCCCCCTCCACTGTAGCCCCCTGATCCCCTTGCAGGCTTTAGGCCCATGGGACTCTCAATCAGGCCTGCACTTGGCACAGGCTTGGGCTTGTACATGTCCTGGGGCAGCATGTGCTGGGAAGGCTGGAGGAGGTGTGAGGAGGAGCCCAGTCCCACAGAAGGGTAAGGAGCTGGGTTGAGTGATGTAAAGTCGGTGCTGTAACTGGGCAGCTGTGGGCTAAGGGAGGCCTGGGGTGCTACAGGCTGCAGGGAGGCCTGGAGACCTCCATCTGCCTGGGGCTGGGTTGCTGACAGCCAGTTGGAGTTGGGGTGGACATCCCACCAGGAGGACGTGGCATTAGCTGGAGCAGCAGTAATGCCAGGGTGGATACCGGCTTTATACCAGGAGCCATAGGGGTGTGTCATATCCAGTGAGGTATAGACACTGGTGAGGCAGTCGGCTGTAGCGTGGGCCTTGGACACTAAAAGAGACGGGTCCTGGGAGACGGAGGTCTGGAAGGAGTGGGAGAAAGGGTTATATTCTGTAGTGTAGCCTCCGGCTGAAGGAGGGGGGCTTCCAGTGGGGGTAAGCAGCCCGCCGCCTCCTCCTCCAGCTGTGGTGAAGGAGCCAGTGTAGGAGTCCGCCAGGCCACTGCCGTCTGCGGTCCGCCCGTTCTTAGCTGTCTGAAGGTCAGAGGTCATGTTGTAGGACTTCTTTATTGGAGTGGTGCTGCTGGTCTTCCCGGGTGTAGCCGAATCCCTGATGGGGCTTGTACTGCCAAACTTGTTACAGGTAGCAGTTAACATAGCCAGAGGACTGGAGCCATAGCGTGCGTCTTCCTGGGGAGGAGGAGACAAGGGAGAAAATGAGACTGTCTGTCTGCAGGAAATGGCTGCTTGCTGCTGCTGCTTCTGTCAGTGTCAACTCTAATAAAAAACGTATGTCTGAATGCCACCGCTGGCTTTTCCTGCTCTCTCAGTTTTCAAAGTGGTCAGGCCAATTTCAAGCAGTGAATGTTTATGCTTGTATAGGTTCTGCTCTGCTCAGCAAAGGAGGTTTCACTTAAACCACTATCTACAAGCTATTCTTAATTTTGCATTCATGTTTGCTGTAAAGTTTTGCCTTCACAGTCTCCTACATACAGAAACATACATTGCGTAATCATGTATAGGCGCTGTATTATTAACTGTAACCGTGTCTCACTTATAGCAGGCACAGATATCTTGTCAGGCATGTTTTTTTCCCCTCTAATGGTCACCATGGCACCATGTTAGACAAGCTGATGGTACATTGTGTCACAACGGTCTCACAATTGTTCTGTTTAATTTTCTTACAGATTTGTATGTACATGTAATTTCATGTAAACATTCAGAATCTCCATTAGCCCTTTTAGAAAACAAAACATTCTCCACTTTTGAAGTGAACAAATTCTCGGGTATATCTGACTGAAACTCACTACCAAAGGAATTTCACTTTACATAAATACATTATTTCATGTAATACTTTTTTTAGTATTTCCATTTTCCATGTGGCAGGTAACTAACACCATAGAACAACATATCAGAGGTCTTTCTTTCTATTGCGACCACACACAGTTCATGTGGATATAACTAATGAAAAATCACTATTATATTCCTGTAATATTTCTATAGAACTTTACAGTGTTTCTGCAACATGTAATGATGAGTTTACTGATGTTATTGTACTTTACCTGCTGTGGTATCATTATAAAACTATTGTGATAATCCTTTGGGGAATAAATATGTTGTGAAGTTGTCTTTTTAATTCTAGGCGCACTACATGTCTTTTTAATCCTATAGCCTCTAACTTTGGCTCAAATATCATCATAACTTTAAGACCATGGTTCTTCCATTCAGACTGACTCTCCATCCAGAGGTGACAAGCCTGGGGTCAGCCCAGTTTTCAGGTAAATAATGTTTCATCACAGACTTTAAGGTCTTTTATTACTCCTACAATGCCTGCAGTCCTCTTAATGACAGCTGCACAGCTTGTCATGGCCGTGTGTGATAACTTGTTATCAAATTATTATTTTCTCTTTGCTCTTGCGTATATATAGAATTAATATGCCTAGAGGAAATGTAAATCCTATAGGTGTATGAAGAACAGAGCTTAAGATATGAGTAGTAAAGTTTCAATGTACTGAGCCAAACTCTGTCAGCAGCTCAGCCTTAAGTTGATTTAAATCACCTACCATTAAGATCTTTCTTCATTAATGCACACTATGATTTTCATTATCCTGCTATGTCACAGATTTATAGCCTATTCCGTCATATATTATTCTTCAAAATACAATACCTTCAAACCAAACTGCTCTAGGTTTCCTCACTTGAACTTACAACTGCATGACTTTAATCTAAACTCTTGCTGGGATGTCAGCAGCATTCACATCGTAAAATGATTGTATGAAAGAAAAAAAGAAGATGAAAAATATACTTACAATTACATTCCCTACCTCCAGAATAGATGCGGCCATCCCTGAGAAACAAAATCCTAAGGAAGCTGAGGGGTGCGGGAGAAGCGCAGCTCTGAGTCCCGGGACAGTTTGGAAGAAGTTGGGCACTAACTAACGCGGGGAAGTGTTTTGAGGCACGGGGAGCCCGCCCCCTAATTACAGGCTATGGGCTCTTTGAAGACTCGCTAAGAGGCAATAAAAACCGAGAGATGGAGGAGAATGGACGGGGATTGGTGGATAGAAAGAGGACATCCCACCTCCCCAAACGGAGAGTGTCGAATCATTTTTCAAGATAAATGCATGAATGGGTTACTCATCAATCACCATGTGGACGTTATTTCAATTTCACTGGCATTATTTTTTCCACTGGGATTAGTCCAGTGGAGTCTGAGGGAAAAGACTATAAGTTAACATCATCTCACAGAGAATTATCTCGCCGGATTGCTCCATAAAGATAACACATTTAGGCACGCTGTAAATTGTATTCATGCTTATTAGACACATTACTGTAAATAAGAAGTGAAAAACCGACTAAAGCTCTGTCCCGTTTTCCTCCGAGAGAGGAAAAATAACAAAAGAACATGTAGCCTTGGTCTGTGCCACATAAATCAAAAAATTAAGCTGACCGAGTCTGTGGTTTCCATCCGAGATTTTATTATTCTGGTTTCAACCCTCTCTCTGTTTCCAATATTCTTAAATGCATTTAACTGCATTTTAGACATTAACTGCGATGGTTAAAGAGACTGAACTACAGAGACAAGCGAAGAAGAAAACGATCGAGTCATTAAATAAAATAAAGAAGAGATTATCACATCAAATTAAATGAATTCAAACGGCGAATTCACGAGCGGGAGGTGGGACTCAAGTTTCCTCAAGTAAGACGTTTGATAAAAAGAGGAAGAAATTAAAGAGGAAAGCTGTCAGAAAGTTAGAAAAAGTTAATACATAAAGCTTTGCCAAAGTGCTATTTCAAAATCGCCCAAATAACTTTCTGTCGTTATTGATTTTCAAGTCTGGGATCAACATCTTTCAGTGGAAAATATGAAAATGTGTTTTGGCCTTATTTAGCTGACTCGCCAATTTAAAGTTTTGTCCCCAAACTGCTGCATGCATGTAAGCTAATGGCTGTGGTCTCTTTGCCTGTTACACTTACTGTAAACCATTTTAAAATCACGACGAGAATCATAACTCCATACTCATTCATTATAAAACTTTAGGTTTATCTTTTATTTTTCTTAAATACAAAATAATTACGTTCAGCAATGCAGTATGACAAACCCACCAAAGTGTTACTCTTTTTTTACTGCAAACATTTACATACATCAAATATTCATACACGTATGTGTAAGTTACATTAAAATGTGATCATAAAATGCATTCATTCGACAACTTTGTTCCCATAAAGTGTAACACCAGTGTCATAATGAACACAAGAAAGGAGAGAAAACTATTTTCACAGAAAAGTATTATTTAAAAATGACTAATCTATCCTAATTTGAGTATTTGGAGAAATAAATCTGTGTTTAGTGAGAAAAATATGCTTTTATTTCAGTTTAAAGTAATCTTTAATATTCTATTATTAAACTGTCACGTTTATAAACTGAAGATATACATATATATATATATATATATATATATATGTGTGTGTGTGAGCCTGTCTGTCAGGTTTATCAGGTAAAATCCATGTTCATGTTAGAATTTCATTTATTGATTGAAAAATACAAAAACTCAACTTTCAGTCTCGGCTAAGACAGATTCTCAGTGCCTTTTGTGGGCGTCTCATTTTCTGAAGGAGAGCACAGAAGATTAAAATTGTTGTCAAAAATAAACATATAATTTCTGTCCTTATTTTCTCCTCAATTACAGGGCATGGTCAGAGCAGGGCTTGTCGTCTTGGAGAGTCTGGCCCTCACATGAACACAGCGGCTATATTTGGCAGTCTGCTCTCCAACTGACCTTCATCCCTTTATTTTCTAAGGGGTGTGTGTAGAAGAACAAAGGCTGCTACATGCAGTAGTTTACACTCCTACACTATTGTGCTCGCAGTCATATAAACCTATAAACCTCACCTCAAACTGAGGACAAATTGTCACAGATCTATCTATCTATCTATCTATCTATCTATCTATCTATCTATCTATCTATCTATCTATCTATCTATCTACATAAGATATATAAGCAATAATGTCTCATATAAATCCTCACTGATACATGTGTTATACTTGGCAATCTTTTCACACTTTCTTAGGAATTTCCTTCCCCTCTCATTTGACACATGGTGTGTTACTGGTGTAAGTATTTAAGTGAACTGTTCCTTCTCTTCTTAGTGTTCATCAGTGCTTTATGTTTTACATTTAAATGAAATGAGAGGGGAGGTAAAAAAGCTCCTATACTGCTGCAATGTGGTCCACAATGGGCCGCTTTTCCTCATTTTTATAGGACTTGTAGTAATCTAAAACTTTGGCGTGTTCCCATTTACAGTTCTCTTCAAAAGAGAGCAAGTGAGATCTATAATTAGAGAATGCGTTAAGCTCTTAACAGCCTCTTCAAAAAGCTTTCCCTGCTCTATTTACTATTTTCTGCTCTGTGTGGTTTTGATTTTTGGGTATGTACAGTAGGCACTGCAGGCTTGATGAACCTTGGGGCGTTGGGTGGGCGCGATTATGCTTCCCCAAGGCTGATTATATGTTTTGTATGTATAGTTGCTGTCCATATGACAGCTATCAGATGTATTAGTAGTTCCAGGTTTTTGTAGTGTTGCTAGCTCATTAGCCCAAGCCCGTTTGAATGCAACAAGTGGCATGTGATTGCTGAATTAACAAAAATCATTGCTTGAGTGTTCAGTTTTCTCCTTAACAACCCCAACGTTCATAGAAATTGTTTCTAGTTGATTCTGGTTCAACCAGGCAATTGATGACATACATATAACTCAAGCAAACATGTTGCACCTTTTTCTTACCACACAGCCAGTCGCCCTTGGAGAATCCTGGGTAAAGACCCCAGTTTAAACACCTCAGATATCTGAATTGTGTCTCAGTGCTGGAACTGAAGTAACCAGATATACCAGTACTTTGTGTTTGACTGACTGTGTTTGATCGGTGTGTCTGATAATCAGTAAGTGGTCTTAATGGATAACATTGAACTTGTCTTGTTTTGTATTAAGCTTCTCCATATCATGGAAATAAATGTCTGCACACTGACAAAAAAGAAGGGGGTCTTCAAATGCAAAAATGAATCGAATTATCACATGTGCAAAACGTGACAAAAACCCCCCACTGTTTCGAACCGAGTTGTGCTGGCAATGGTCCTATACTCATGTAGCCTAACACTGTAAATTGCTACTTTTTTGCCTCTGAAGAGCCTCTTCTTTTCTGTCAGTGTGCAGCCATTTGTTCCTTTGATATGGGACTGTTTGAACCTTGGTCACACCTGACGCCACTTTTTCAAAAGCCTGGATTCAAGAGCACCAACCTTTATTCATCTTAAACAATATGAATAAGCAAACATTAAGACAATAAGTACTTGATTACCAAAATGGTATACGTGCATTTATTGTCGGTGTGCGTGTACAATATGATTACATTTCATTGACTTCATTGCTCACTTTGTTGTAGTCCTTATTGTGCGTGTAAGCCACCTGCCATATACCAGACTGTCCCAACTATAAAAAATAGACAGTTTTCTCTCTCTGTGCATTGGCACGTGCGACTTGCTGTATTTTTTTTTAGGAATATAAATTATAATGTATTCCAAAGCCTTGGCATCAACTTCTTGTGCATTTTGATTGTTGCTTTTACCAGTGTTTCACTTGTCTCCATCATGTTCACCAGTGGTCAACTTTTCCGTGCAAACCTTCTAGTCGAGCCGTTTCACGCTGGCAAAAATTCTTCTGGTTGCTCAGCTCTACAGAAAATGAAACCACTCCCAGTAACAAGTTGATTGAAGTGATGGCAATGAGTGTGCAGTTTGTTTGCTTACATCCCAGTCCTCTGAGAGTAGATAGAGTCTACTTTGTCTCAGGATAGTTCACCTTTTGCTGTTGTCACCACAGGAAAGAAAAACTTTGTGGTGAGAGAGAAAGTGGCATAAGTTCTTTTTCCTGTGTGAATTCTGTGAAAGGCAATAAGGAGACAGGTGATGAAGCATGCGAAGGAGATGCCTAATTACATAAACTCCTCTTACTAGGGCACCAAACCTTATTAACCATTTGAGTACTGAATTAAATGTGTCTGTAGAAAAGGGTATTGGAAAGTGTCATGTACCAAAACTTTGCGATAAATGTTTGGTCAAATTCTTACTATTGTTTAACTCTTCTTTGGTCAGACATTTCCTGATATAACCATCATTTTGCTAATTCTAGAGTGTATTGAGACATTAAACACTGACACATTTGAGAGGTTTTGAGTATTTTTGAGTTAAAATAAAGTAGAAAAACATGTTAAGCATATAATCTTCAAACTATGGTTTTTAAAATGTTAGTATTACTGCCAAAACTCAGATATTACATTGGCACTAGTATCCACTAATATCCAGTCCGACCTGTTACTGTAAATTAGTTTGTGTGTACTTGTATTTTATAAAGTTTTTACTAAAGTAACTGTTGAAATCACATCCATTGCACAGGACAGTGCTGTTTGCCTCAGAAACGCTTTTTTAATTTCAGATTTTTCCACAACAAACTCTTTCTTCTTAACCTTTTGAAATCATGGTGTCTTCATTTCCAATACATATCTCAGTAAATTTTATCTGAAAATATAGTTTGTTATTATTATTAGAGAGTTATTTTAAAGGATCTACTTATATGCTGGTGCTACTATTTTTTTAACTTATAAAGTAAGTTAAATATCAGAGTACCTACTTCAGTAGGAAATTCAAGCACTGCAGGAATGCAGTTCTCCCAGTAGCTTCCTTTTGCACGCATTACTACTAGCAAGTTCATCCAGCAGACATCTTTCTTGAAATAGTAGTGAAAGGTTTGCCAGATAATTCGTCTTGGTGGTAACACGAAAGCACAGCAACAGCAGTACCAACAAGCATGAAACAAAGCAGTGGGACTCCTTAGATGTTGGGCTATGTCTATACATTGACATCTTGGTTTTGAATGCATCCTTCTTTTGGGGGTGAATGGCCTTCTGCTTTCTACATTGGTTTTAAATTGGCCTCTTGGTATCGTTAGGCCATTACAGCAACCAAGTAAGTGTGTATAATGGTAGATCAATGGAATATCTCGCCATAATGCATTTCCCTTGACATTCCCCTCTGGGCTGCAACCCTCAGAAAATTAACAATGTTAATAATACTGCGACGGAGGGGGAAAATTGAAATGATTAGATGTGTTTTACTTCGCTGCTGATGGAAATGTGGTGAGAGGGAATCAGGGTCAGGGATAGACTTGCCTTGCAGCATGACTCCGTGCTATTTTTCCAGGCTGTGTGGTCAAAGATTCAGAGAGCTTGTCAACGGAAAATGAGAGAGCGAGAAAAGTGGGGGAGAAGAGAGAAAGAGGGAGACGTATAGACAGAAACATGGGGAGAGAGAGAGAGAGAGGGTGGTGGGTTATACAACGCACCAGTGAATATCATGTTCATTTGTACTGCTGTTGATGCTGCTGATTATGGCATCATATGTTAGTCACTTAGGCCTTTTTGAGTCAGACATGAAAAGCGACAACATGCTTTTAATAAAAATGACCTGCCCGGGCTCGAGTGGTCTGTCTCTACTTTGGGGCATGTTGGTGGTTTTGAGTAATTCAACCACCAACAGGCTGCATTTGAACCAGTGGACAGAACATATTCAGTCAGCAGACATGGTGGTAATCACATGTAGCAACGAGGAGAAAGTAATCCTTTCCCTACAGTATATGAATGCAAATAGAAAAGAAGCTAAATGGTTCCCGCTGCTTATTGCTTCGAATGTTGTTTCTAAACAGCAACATAATTTCAGTCTGACATCCCCACCCCCAGCAAAGTCTAGTTCATTCCTGTCTCGCTGTGATGTCTCAGTGACCACACATGTCAGAAATAATCCCACATGGCACTCAGGAGACATTAATTGTTTTCCTCTATGAAGACTGTGTTGTTCGCAGAAGGATAGAGTTATTATCCCACTTTGGAATCACAAATGTTGTGTAACATGCCCAATATGCTGTCTATCATACAGGGTATTACATGCAAGTATCAGCTCTAGAAACACAGAAGTCCATCTACTCCCAAACAAATTCCAGTCCGCCGCCTTCTTGCTGTATACAAGCTGACATCTGGCCTGTAATCTCCCTGTCTGTCGAGGAGACCTGCGGCCACCTAATGACCCCAACAGGCGTCATCCATGCAATTGCTCAGGATGGCGCAATGACAGTCTCTTTCAGTATCTCTTTATACATACTTTGTGAAATGAGAGGGACTTGCTTTTCACTGCACACTGCAGGTTGTCTGGGAAGCAACATACATGCAGTGTGGCACAGTTGGACATGTGATTGATCCTTAATATCTTAAGCAACCTGCCCTGCATATTAGAAAAAAACTTTTTATATATGATACACTAGCCACACTGGGATTTCTATTAAACTGATTTGATGGTTAATGTGTGAGAAATGTTTAATTCTTTGATGGAAAATAATGTAAGCTGTAAAATATTGTATTTCATGGCAGAGATACATGACACTCAAACTCAGTCACAAACATGAGGACTTCAGACTTGACTTACTAAAGACTTGATTTGACTTGAGATAGCTTGAATATTTATTTATTGGACCTGTGCATTATTGGCCTCAGTTACGTAAAAGTCATTAGTACTGTAACACAGCTTTGAAAGGAAAGGAAAATGTTTACATGTTGTGTCATTTTTATCGTCAGCATTCAGACCCGAAAGACTTGGACTTTCTCTCAAGGTTTCAGTTAGTGCTGGCCAAAAACGAACAAAAGATTGTTTTCTACTGATACGTACAGGGTCTCCACTGGCACGTATGGCCTCCAGGAAATAGTCACACGTGGTTAGACGACACTTCATAGAGTGTATACAGTTTGTTTCAGCCATACCCCGGCCTTAATCATGAAATTGAGACTTGAGACTTGATCTGAATGACTTGAGCATTGCCTCGGATTTTACCCAAAAGACTTAAAAACAACTTTCTATTATTGTTTTTAAAAAAGTAAAACATTTGTAACCAACGTGGATCATTCAGCATGGTGGGCTACACGTGCAAACCAAGTCACATAAGAAAATACCAGCACATAAATACTCATTTTAGTTGATTAAGCCAAGTGTGGTTGAGTCCAGGGTGGCAGCAATAACTCGTATGTGTGAGGTAGGAGTCCTTGTTGACGTACAGTGTGTGTGTGTGTGTGTGTGTGTGTGTGTGTGTGTGTGTGTGCGTGTGTGTGTTCGCATTCTTCCACATGTTTCTGACTCATCAGTTAAGCCTGTTTCCTTGCTGTGATCCCTCTGATCAATTAACTGCTTTTTGCTATCACACGTTAACCCTTATTGATTTCTTTGAACACTGTCATTGTCAGAAGCTGTACCCCACAAGGCAATCTCCCCACCGCCCCACCCCCCGCTGGTTTATACATATTTAGTCAATGCCCCCAGACCCTGACAGCAGCTGGTGCTGAGGTTTGGGTGGGAGCTCATTACTCCTTGATGGAGTCCTGCCAAAAGGAGGGGAGGGTTTTTTAAAGGGAGTAAACTGAGGTTTTCTTTTTTGGGTTACTTTATTTCGTACGGGCAAATCCGACTCCATGCGTCGTGTGATCTGTTCCATGTGTCGTGTGTGTGCCACCAGCAGTCATCTCTGGTCCCCTCACCCCGGAAATAACTTCCGTTCTCCTTCATTTAATGAACTCCCCTCTTGGATGTGCCTATTTTACTGAAATAACCAGAATCTTACTCTGTATTTGGTAAAGCCTACTCACTTTTGGAGAATTTTCTTTTCAGAAGTCAAGTCTATTAATACATTTTGAAATTTCTTTCAGCTTATAAAACCTTCTGACATGACATTTAGTTTTCCTTAGAAATAGTTAATGGTTTACTACAATTATGTCAGCTGGTAGTCTTATATAAAAACTTTAACATGACTTAGTTACTTTACACCACTGAGTATAGATTATT
Source organism: Maccullochella peelii (assembly GCA_002120245.1). Taxonomy (NCBI): domain Eukaryota; kingdom Metazoa; phylum Chordata; class Actinopteri; order Centrarchiformes; family Percichthyidae; genus Maccullochella; species Maccullochella peelii. Next base: position 244,672 of record LKNJ01000246.1, read on the forward strand.
ATTCTACTTAAGTACTTAAGTACATTTATTCAAGCACTGTACTTAGTACAGTTTTGAGGTACTTGAACTTTACTTGAGTATTTCCAAGTATTGTACTTTTTACTCCACAAACATTTATCTGACAGATGCAGTTACTAGTTGCTTTTCAGATTAACATTTTACATTAACAAACACACAATAATCTTATAAAACAGAATGCCTTGTTAAAGATTAAAGATTAGCTTGTGATCACTTACAAAAAAGTTGTGGCCCTTTGTCACGTTTCAGATTTCTGTTGTTAGAAGTTCCACCAAAGAGACATTTTCCCTCTAAACTTGTCAGATGGTTGATGATGGATTTATTCACAAAAAATCAAAAGCCAAAAAAGTCTACAAAGGTGTGTAGTAGAACTTAACTTTGTTTTTTTTTCTTTTCTACCACATTCGTTAATCATTTCACGACCTATCAGATTTATCGTGACCCATTGGAGGGGCCCGACCCCTAGGTTGGAAACCACTGGACTAAACTAGCTAACTTTATATAAAGGAGTTAACACTAGAACAGTAAAATGCTGCTTATGCATTGTTGCATCAGTATTAACAATCTAATAATGTCATATTCTCTATAATGATATATCAGTCGCGGGGGATACTTTTCTATGTAACAAGTGCTGTTACTTTTGATACTTTGAATACATTTTGCTGATAATACTTTTGTAGGATTTTGAATGCAGGACTTTGACTTGTAACGGATTATTTTTAGATTGTTTTATTGGTACTTTACTTAAGTAAAGGATCTGAACACTTCTTCCACCACTGCCTGTACTTTTACAGGCTTTATTTAATGAATGAATACGATCCCACTGTGAGGGCCTGTAGCACAACTATAACTGTGAGTGTTTCTGTCTGTATAGAATTTCTTTTTTACTCCCTCATGAGATCCTCTTCAGTTCTGTGGTCCACCACTCACAAGACAAAGCCTCCATCTCTCTAGCTCCTTTACTCCTAACAGAGGATCGTTCAAGGCTTTATATTTGATGTTTTAGTGCCATAACAATGTGGTTTGGAGGACTGGAACGATTGTTTATTTATGAGAGACATATTGCGCTGTAGGAGAGGGATAATATCTTCAAGTGGGTCGAAAGAGTGCGTTTGTCTCTATGTTCTAGACGGGTGACCAAGAGTATCAGATGTCCCCATCTATTGAGTGATTGTGTGGAACAGAAGTGAAGTGTTCTTGACTTGTGTTTCCTCTTTAGGAGAGGAGACTGATGTGGGGACTTCCTGGTGATACTGATCAAGAAGAGAGGGGGGGTCAAGACAGGGTTAGAAATAGAGGGGTTGTGGATTAAAGCAGGGTTCAAAACTGTCAAAACCGGTGCCTGATAGATGCAAAATGTGCAGAGTGTGAATGTGCAGCAGGCTGGAGATGGAAAAAGGCTGTAAGGACTCATAGAAACGGTGAGAGGAGTGGGCAGGGCATACAATACAGAAATAGAACGACATTATAGGTAGGTAAAATAAGCAGGCCGTACCTAAAGGGGACTTTATTACTTATAACCTAAAACCCCTAAAATCAAAACAAAAAGGCCAAGCCGCACCATATGTGTGCAAGAGGAAGCTCAAGTCTTTTCTCCTTTAGACCACCCAACGCTTCACCCACACACTCTCCTGAAAAACACAGAGACTGTGCAGGACTGAATCAACCAAACTCCACATACTTCATAAGATCTTGGAACTAAATTTAATACTTTCAGTTCATCTATTCTTTTATGATTGGGAGAAACACCAACCACACGGCTGAAACAGATGGATTAAAGGTATTGGGCAGTTTTATTTCTCTTGAATGAAAAGCGCCCTATTGCCGAACAAAAGGTGGGACAAAACTTTAATCAGGAAGCAAGATCTTCCGAGTCTACTTGAGTGCAAATGTAGAAATTCTCCCAAAGCCCATGGCACTTTGACTGAAAATAAAGAAGAAACCTTCCTTCCCCCCACTTGCCTGAAGCCACAGCATGTGGTCTACTCTGTTGCTGCTCTAAAAATGGAAGGCGGGCGGCCTCGGGAGAAGCCCAGAACAGCCTCCACCGTAATGGCCGTGTGGGTGTGGCCCCTCGTAGATGGCTTTTGAGGGGGCCCCTCCCGGACGCCCGCACCCCTTGCCAGCGCCCAAGGGCTCCAGGCTGCCTGACCAGAGACACCGCGATGCGGCCCACGCTGAACCCAGGCCGAGCCGGGCTATGGTGGGCTGGGCTAGGCCAGGGCCAGGACAAGGCTTCACAGCTGCTTCATGGCAGGTTCCTGCGCTCCTGCCCTCTGCTGGGATCACAGAGAAATAAGACAACAAAACAAAAAAGACAATAGTCCATCAAAGGCTTGTATGTCTGAATGCCTGAAGTTTCGTGAAAACCTGACAAACACGACCAGGTGCACCACGGAGAAGCATTTCGACAACATTTTGTTGTGTGTTTTTATTATTTAATTATTTTCATTTTTACCATATACATACCATGCATATGTTGTTCTATTTTAGGTACTTTATGACAAAACAAAACAGAGATGTTCTTATCTCATAAAAATATAAAAAGAATTAAGGACAAAAAAAGCATCATAATACTTAACAAAATCTTTCCAAAGGTTTGGCTTAGTGTTGTGAAACCTTATTGATGCCATTTGTTTGTTGTTTGTAAAGTTGCAACATAGTTTACTCATGTACTGTACAGTAAGTATAATTTTGAGGGTACTTTACTTGAGTATTTCCATTTTATGCTATTTTAAAGTTTAACTCCACCACATTTCAGAAGGAAATGAATTATACTTTTTACATTTGTCCGACAGCTGTAGTCAGAAGTTACTTTGAAGATTAAGATCTCACATGAAAAACAATTGATGAGTCTATAAAATATGATGCATTTTTATAGGTTAAACTACCCAACAGTGAATAAATTAGCTCAAATGCTGCCAACAGTAAAAAAAAAACTGCTTACACATTAATGCATCAGTAATAATGATCCAATATGTAATAACATAACACGTTTTTTTACTAACACTACATTTTGCTGATAATACTGTACTTTTACTCAGTAAAATCTGGAATGCAGGACTTATTTTTTCACTGTGGTGTCGCTACTTTTAGCAATAACATCTGAATACTTCCAACAATGAAGTAAAAACAAATACAGTACCATTCTGCAAAACACAGACAGTATATGCAGTCAGTAGTGGGTGCCTGGCAAAGACTGACGCCAAAAAATGAGAGAATGAAATGAGCTGGTACGCTATGTGCTACCATTTCCACTGTTTTAATGTGGTGAAGAAAAGGCTTTAATCCTTAAAAGGATCTTTGGCAGGTCAAACAAACAGAGTGCAATTCCATGTACGCATCCTGTAGAGGAGTAGCCTGTCATTGAAAGAAACATACAGCAACAAACCCTGAAGAACACTGTAATACAGAGAAAACTGAAGTTTTGAATGAAGCTTTGCCGTGCAGCGTGATCACGCTAGTCTTATTATGTTTCGACACATCTTATCAAAGTTCCTCAGTTGCCGATTGTATTGATTTTTAACACCCTGGCCTGTATAGTCGATATGCACTAACCATGTGTAATACGTCACTGCACGGTCATTTCAAGTTTTGCATGTAAAACTGCACATCTGATGGTAATGTGGCCTGAACGGTGATAGTGAGTGATAGGGTGAAGCCAGCCAGTCACCTTCTGGTTTGAATCAGCGGAAGGGGATCGGAGGGGGTTGCTCTCGGAAGGTTGGCTTTTATTGCTTCTCCCCTTTGGTTTTAAACAGATCTGCCTGTTTGTGGAAGTGTGGCTGGCGGTTGGCTCCTCAGCTGGCAAGGCAGCGGCGTTTAATTGCTCTTTGTTGTGGCGGGTTGGGGGAGAAGGAGGCCCTGTGGTCACCGCTGCACAATGGTGCTTTGGCCTGCCAGCACACACGCACAAGCACACACATTGAGACACACATGGATGCTCGCACACGCACCTACACGCTCACACGAGCGTGCTATGCATACTTGGACACACACATTGATCAGCACGCAAGACCAGATGCACGTACCCAAATTAAGTATGTTTTGTTAAATTTCACATTTCCTTATAGCTTCTTATTCTTTATTTTCCTGTCTTTTGTATTTTGTAAAACGTAGATGTTAATGCTCACAAGCCACCATATAACAGTGCACATAGGAAACAGCTTAATGGCGTAACACTGTTGGTTTATAATGGAGATTAAGTATGTGTTGGAGGAAATAAAGGAGGAATTACGGGGAGAATAAACAGAAGCAGCATGGTTTGTATATTTGTGCTGTTCTGTGAATGGGCAAGCCTATAATTATCACATTTACAGGGAAGAGCTGCTGAATAATAGTAGTGGGTGTAGTCGCAGGGCAGTGTACCCTCTCTGATCGGCCCCTCCCAGAGTGTGTGTGTCTGTGTGTGTGTGTGTGTGTGTGTGTGTGTGCGTGAGAAACCTTAAGACATTTGATAAACAGTCGTCTTTCAGGGCTAAGATATTATATTGCACAATGAGCTAATGTTAGCATAGTGAGCAGTAAATACATGCTCCTCTAAACCAGATCCCATTCTGATTCTGATAGGCCTTCCTTCCTAAATGTGCATAAAACATGTTGCCATGTTATCACACTGTAGGCTATAGTTTGATTCAGTTTTACCTTCCTGCTCCTCAACTTCACCGTCTCCAGTGACCCGTTTGCCCCAGCCAAAAATGTCTTTGCCTTGTTTACTTTTCCTGCAGCCCCTGCACGTGTGTTTATCCAAATCCAAAGTATTCTTTTTTCTGCTCCTCCGTCACGGTGGCTTTGTGCTCAACTGTGGTGAGTTTTGTGTATTTTTGTGTAATTTACTCCTACAATTGGAGGAATGATGTGCTCTTGTGCTCTGACCACCCCCCCCCCATATCCCCCACCCCTCCTCCTCCCTCCCAGAGAGCTTCTTTTCCATTGATGCACTTACTGTAAAGTGTTCCCTCTGCCTCCATCGCTGACCACATCAACTTGGCCAATCACTGATGACTCATTATACACACATAAACAGAACAAAGCACAAACAGTCATCACAGAGTTGCGCATACGTTACACATGCAGCTCCCTTTATCGTTTTTTCTTTTTCACCCTCCCCCTCTTTCTCTCTCTCTCTCTAACACACACACACACACACAGCATGGATGTGCGCAGAATGAATAGAACGCTACACCACTGTAATTTTTGGAAATGAATATGGAAACTGGCACCAATTAGGGAAACCAATAAAGTAACCTCAGTTCTATACGTCTGCCAAGTGGTAGAGGGGATTCAGCTGGCGAGTGTAGAGTTACATCTTGCCTTTAGGTTATCATCCAGATAACATCATCAACTTTTATACCATGGATGCAATTACATCTCTGCTGCTGTCCTCCTCTCTGCCTTCACAGAAGCAGGACATCATATAAAACAGATTTTGTATCACTTGGGATGAGCGAATGTCTCATCATCTCACATGCCACCGTTTTTCTCAACAAGACAAAATAATTCAGCCAGCTTAATAGCCTTTCATTAGGTAAATCAATGTTTGGCAGCACAGCTAACTAACAGTGGAGCAGTGAGAGGGACAATGTTTTGATTAAGTTAAACACTTGCTAATTGCGATCCTCATGGCTGCTGCGCTTAATTGGTTCCTGCAGAACGCTGTAGATAAGAAAGGAGAAGGAAGGAGGCAGATGGGGCGGTAAGTTTAATCCTGCCTCTGGTAGAGACACAGTAATTGGGTAATGATCCTGTGGCCCTCTGGTGCTGATGTGGTGTTGAGAGAGCAAAGGAGAAAGGAAAAGAAAGAGAGAGAGACCTGAGCTTCAGGAGAACCACTAAACGCTGCCACATTCATCCAAGGCAGTGACGCCATGCCACACGCCAGTCACCCGATCAGCCACACACCCATACTCTCTCTTTCTTTCTCCCTCTTAAAAGTGCACACACACACATCAGGTACAGTAGTCTACAAACACCCACACATACGGTGGTCGAGACAGCTCAATGAGTGCACGCAAGCAAATAAAGAAAACATCTTCACACACAGACAACACAGAGAAAACAAATAAAACACTGGCAAATTGGCAAACACAAATTCACAAATTTGACAACACATAGACTACGTGGCATACATAAACGTACTGCAAATACAGAAAACACAAGCCGAAAAACACTGCAAGTCTTACAAAACAATCCCAACCCCATCCTGCCGATGTGCCGTTCCAGATGGCATGAACAAACAATGCATTTTGTCGTTTAATGTGGAGGACTTGGTGGATTGAGTTTTCTCTCAGTTGTCATGAAGATGGATCTGTTGAATCTGATGAAGACTGTGTGATAAGGTTGAAAGCGCAGGAAAAAGCTAGTAAGTGGACCTAAAGAAGGGTCCAGGATGCTTGAAACAAACTAGATCATACGACGTGTTGTTTGACCACGTCTGAAGGTTTGATTGTAACATTCTGATTGTATGATGTAATATTAGAGACATTGGAGACTGTCCTCCCAAGAAAAATGACAGCATCAATCGTTTCAGCAAGTGCCCCAAAATGGTATAACGTACAAGTGACAAAGCCCTCTAGTGACCGTAGTAATTATGACGGCAGCAAAGGAGGAAGCCAGATGACATTGTTATGGAGCGAAAAGTCCGCATGATGGGACTAACACGGGAGGCTGATGTTTGTTTTCAGTTTCCAATTGACAGTCATTGCTGGCTTCTTCTAACCTATCTTTAACCTTCACCAAGTGTTTATTATTGTAACCATGACAACAAAGGTCCACTAATCTTAACAAAGTAGTCAATCTAACCCAAACCATGATCTTTCCCTAACTTTAACTAACTTTGTTAGGACTTGTTGCGATATTGGCCATACACCTAGCATCAGCCTTTCACTAGTTCCTAGCGTGTTCATCAGCTTTTTGATTCACTTGTTCCCATATTTGCGCACGACTGCTACATTTCTGTATTTGTGGCATGTTTCTTCAAGCCACGTACAGTATGTGTTGTCAAACTGGTGAATGTGTTTCTCAATTTTCTGGTATTTTATTTATTTGCAGTATTTTATTTTTACCTACAACAGACCATATGCATACATGTTACACAATTTTGCAGATTCAAGAGAAGTTCTCTATACACAGATTCAATCAAATAAAGAGTTAAACTTGTATTGTGTTTAACTCCTAGACTCAAACACAAGTAAAAATGCACAGAGATGTGCAAACATCCAGTCCACAGTGATGCTGTTCTGTGTGATGCAAATATGTGCACTGTCACAAACTACATCCCTAACAATGACTCATGTATCCACTCAAATATTTTTGTATTATAAAAACAACTCATTTCAAACAGTAGTTTATTGTTCAAAAGGAAAAGTCCCAAAACCAGTTCTTTGCGGCTCTTTGTGAGCACTCATTTAGCCATATCCCGACGTTTGCTTCCTTTATTGCTCTTTTCTTCCCCCTGGGCTGTCACTCCCACTCCGCTCCTCCCGTTCTATACCATCTACCGTTTCCTGTCTCTTTACGTCTTCCATCCCTCCTCCAGTCTCTCCATCCCTACCACCCTCTCTGTCTCCCTCTTCCAGTCTTTCTGGCCTCTCTGTCTCCCTCTCCCTCTCAGTTGGAGTCATGTGGGACTGATTGAGCTTGAGGATCCAGCCCTCATCAAAGGCTGAGTGTGGTTGAATGCGAGCAAGCCACTGAGGCTCCAATCTCGCACTGGTTAATGAGCCTCCCTCTCTCCCCCTTCCTCCTCCTCCTCCTCTTCTTCACCCCCCCCTCCCCCAACCCCGGCATCCCTCCAGCCCCGGCATCCCTCCAGCGGCAAGCGCATACAACACATCCTCCCCCCTTCCTTCTCTTTTTCCTTTTTCTCCTCCTTCCTTCCTCCTTCCCCCAGCCTCTCCACACTTCAGTACTCTCATACCGCTCTTCTTTACTGCTGCCTCTTTCTGCTCTTTCTGCTCATTCACAGCTTCCACCTCTCCTCTATCATTCATCTATATTTCAGCATTTCAAACCCCACATTTTCTCCTCCTTTCCTCTTCTCCCTCTCTCCCTTGTTCCCCAGTCCCTCCGCTCTCCATCAGCCACAGTCCCTCCTCAGGCTCAGCTCCAAACCAAGGCTGGCGTCTGTCTCTCTGTGTCCGACCCCCTCATCCTCCTCCTCCTCTAACCACCACCACCATCACCGCACTGATGATACATACACTCTCTCACTCTCTTGCTTCGGACCCTGACTTTAATCACTGCACGCACTCCAGCCGCACACTGTGTGCACACGCATAAGCAAAAGCTGTACACAGGTGGACAACTTGCAAGCTGCTACATTTATGCACACATGCTTGTAAACACACACACATTGGCATAATTTTGCTTAAGTATACATGAATAATTTATCATTTCCGCCTTCGGTTCTGTTGTATTGTAGTAAAGCAAGAAAAATACCACAATAATTTACATGAATGCAGTAAGTCAGCGGTGCAAAGGAACCACTTCTATTCCAGATGGTTTCTGGTTATTAAAATTAAAAAATGACTTGTGTCTTGTGATTAAATATTATTTCAAATTGTAACTGCTGGAGAAGTGAGAGAAACCTTATTAGTAAATAAAAAGAGATACAGTAGTTTAAACATGGAGAGATGAAGCATTAATTATTAAATGCTAAAATCATTTTACTTACTGAACGTGTTTTTATTGTAAAGAAGCAATATTGCCTGTCCTTTACGTGTCCGTCAAAACCTGGTTCAACATCAGAATTGCTGATTAATGTGAGAAATGTTGAGGATTTTGGGGTGAAAAATTTTATATTTCAGTAGATAATGTATCTCAGGCTCACGAAGCTTTTCAATCACTGTATGAACTACACCTGGTTGTGCTGCATGAAATTACCACTGTGAGCGAGTAGTTACATGAAGCTTGTTAAAATGTCAACTACAGTTAACAAGTTCTAATATATTCATTACATTTCAGCTGGTTATAATATGGAACAAAACTTTAAACCAATTGCTTAAAAAATACAACAATACATACAAATGTGAAGTTTCTCTCACAATTGCTCTTACAATGAAATTCACATCATTTATTTGCATCAGTAAATTTTAAACTTCTCAAACACGTAGATTTCAACCTTTGTAGATGTTTGGATGTTTGAATATGCATGACCCGGCGTGATAGGGGAGACCAGAGGCGGTTTTAACTTATGGTGGTCTTAAAGGTGTCAGTTTTACCAGTTAGGAATGAGCTGTGGTTGGAAGTATATACTGTATGTCCAAAAGTCTCTTGAGCATCCTCTTATTTTATAAAAGGGATTAAAAAATGCAGTTTCTTATGAAGAGAAATTGAGTCCAGGGTCGGCATTTGAAGTAGGTTAATGTGTAGTGCTGTACATGAGCTGCAGATTAGGGCTTATAAAATAACAGGTTTTAGATGACTTTTACTACTACTGTTAAAAATTGTGTTTATTCAGAAAATTTTGTAAAGATTTCATATTAATTTACAGTTACTGCTACAATTTAAACTAGCAACAGGTTGTAACAGCAGAACATATTTTATTAAAATATAGCCTACACCGTACATATGAACAATAATCAGATGCTCTTTATAAGTTAGTATCAGATCCAATCCACATTCAATTCTGAGCTATGATAAGCTTAAAAAATCGATATGACATTTAACTGAGAGACTCCCATCACTGTTCACTTTCCCCTAGTTGTCTGTCAGTAACAACAGGTTTCTACCATGGCTGTCGGAGGCATGTTCACCATGCCGTGTGCCTGAAGATGAGTTGTGATCTAACTGAATTAAAATACGATGTGTCATTTTTATGTTTAGCTGCGGTTAGATTATTGCAGCAGAGAAATACCTTTGACTCACCCCTCTGTCGGTTGGTTTTAGGCAACAAAGACACACAGTCTAGTCTGGTCTAGTCTTTCTTTAGGAAATCATCTTTTGCAGAGGACACAAACATGGTACCGGCATCAGCATGCAGAGCACATTTGACAAACAACAGCCAACAGCCAGAGCTTCATTTTGTGATTTGGCCAACTCACCAAATTAATTAGTTACAGCTGATGAATCCAATGGCGTTAGTTGCCATCTCAGCTGGCTTAAAAGGAAAAGGCAATCTGTGAATGTGTAACAGATGTGTAAAAGAATATTTTGAGGTATACAACCTCAGGCTCCCTGTTTTTGTGTTCAACATACAATTGCCAATGGCTATTATTCTCCTCCATATAATACTAATTTAGTTTTGTTTGGTTTTATTCTGTCATTAAACAATATACTGTATACATAAAACACACACAGTATACACAATACAACCCCCCAAAACCCCAGTTATTCTTACTTTCATACAATACTTATGGTCCATTATGTCATCTGCATTTGTTTAGCATTTGCTTGTTGCCATCTTTCTTCCATAAAATACTGCCAGTCTGCTACAAAACACTGCCCATGTATCATCACCTTCGCACTCAGCCTCACACCATTTCTGGCCCATCTCCCGTCTTTGTTGTGTGTGGTTGTCTGGATGAGGTAGAGGGGGAAGACCAGCAGTCAGACCACTGCATATGTTTCCAATTCCCCCTTGCAGACCTTCCCTCTCCTCTCTTGGCCTCCTCATGCCCTCCCATCTCTCCTCTCCTCTCCTCTCCTCTCTGTGTGTCTTTCTCTCTCCATGTCCACCAAATTGCCCATTAGACTTTCTATTTGTCTATCTGCTGGCCTGCCTGTCTGTGGCGTGGCAGCCAGCTAAAACTATCCTCCAGTCCATGCCAATTAGACCATGGGAGACCACTTCTAACATTTTATACAACATGGCTGCCAGGAGCCAACTAGGTCCTCTTCCTACACACACACACACACACACACACACACACACACACACACACACACACACACACACACACACACACACGCTTAGAAGAAACCATTTATTGGGATCATGCAACATACACATGCATATGCTTCATTGCATTTTTGTAGAATCCACAAAATTCACTTCACTCCCAATGACAGAAAAACGCATTGTCTGGTACACAGATTTAAAATTTACATTTGTGGACAATAAAGCTCCTCCTCTGTCCTATTTTTGGTTTATATCATGTAGCTGAACATAAAACTGTAAAAACATAGTTCATACGGGTACGAAATTACATCTGGTCATGGAGTCTTACATATATGTTATATATATATATATATATGTTCTCAATGGGTTTTTTTTCACATCTCTTTTATGAGACGTTTGAAAAAACCTCTGTTCCAAGAAAAACTGACTAATCAACCTCACACATTTCCAATCCAAGACAGTGACCAAAAGAAGTCAAACGATGCGGTCAAATGCTTAGCTAAACATTGTTGTTGCATTCTGTAATAAAGAGAGGAAACCTACAAAACCAAAAGTCCTCTGAGAGAAAGCTATTAATATCCTGTCAGCAGTAAATTAGCTGTATGTGTACATGTCCCTGCTCCTTTTCTTTGTTTTGTCTAGCAGTGGTCCTTCCATCACCACTACTGGCTGACTATGTGTCCCCTGTAGCGGTGAAACTGAGACAGCACGGTCATAAAACTGCTGACAGAACTGGAGAACAAATGGAGCCCATGTATAGTACATGTGCTTGGCTTGTGGAAGGATGATCTATAGTCTGTACCAGGATGTGTTTGCACAGTATCTATATGTGAGAGAAATAAACCAAGGAAGACCAAGTCATCCTCAGAAACCATGACTGACATGAGAAATGGTGAAAGGATGAAGATGTGGACAAAAAACAAACATCAAGAGACAGAAACTGTGTCTGTCTGCGCCAATGATAATAATTTCAGAGCAAAATGAACAAGATAAATGAACAAAATCTATGTCCATACCTGAACCGATGCCACACACAGTGAAAGGATCCTCTTGAAAGTCCCACCAATAACAGGGCTGTTTGCCTGACTAGTGAGTGTAGTACAAAGTAATTAGAGGCAGTCTCCAGTAGGTCACAGTTTAGTCTATAGTGGTGTTAAAAGAGACAGAGTGGGAGTGAGTGCACAAAGAAGAAGGTGAGAAGAAGAACGAGTATGGAAACTGGAAGGAAGATGTAATAAAAATCATTCATCGTGGAGCAGAATGTTGTTCTTGATGCAGTGGTGGAAGAACGAGTCAGATGCTTTACTTAAAGCTGCGTTAATTGATAATTTTATATAAACAATGGCTCAAATGACTATGTCTAATGTGAAAGGCGTCACTTGTAGTGACAAACCCAGATAATTACCACCCGACTCTACAGTTCCCCTCAGCTCTAAAGAGCTTTTAATGTCTTTAGCGCATTGTTTTGGTTTTCAGGGCCAACCAACTCTGCTCTCATCAACAATTTCCAGCAGCAGCAGGCAGCTGTTTTCAGCAACAACAGCAAAAAAAACTCTGATAAACTGAATTTACACTACCTGCTCAGCACCAATTAGCAAACAGACAAAGTTAGCAACTAGCTGATGAAGAAAGTCAAACAACTAGCAAGACAGAGACAGAGATATTTCCCTCAGGAGTTGGTGGAAACAAAAACATAGCTAAAACAGAAATGAATATTGGACTTATATTTGGCTACAAATAAATGCGAATGCTGCTTTGTATCTGCTGGATAGGCAATTATTTGCTAAAAGGTTTGCCATACCAACTTAATAAGGTGATAATGTGTCAGATATGGCCAAAAAAATCAAATAATGCAGCTTTAAGTAATAGCACAATGTAAAAAAAGAAAAACTCCATCACATATAAAGTTGTGCATACAAAAAGTTTACTTAAAGCGCTCTAATCAATATATTTATATTAAAAAAGGATCAAATGACTATGTATAATGATAAAGATTGATTATTTGATTATTCTTATTATTATTAATGTGTAAACAGCATTTTAAAGTTGTAGTTGGTTGAAGTGAAGCTAATTTTAACTATTTTCTATACTGTAGCTCAATGCACTGTATGACAATGCATCAAATTCTATAGGCTTATAGTAGTAAAAAGTACAATATTATAAAAAGTACAATATTCAAATTGTTCTTAAGTATAGTAGTTCAGATGTACTTATTTACTTCTACCACTGACAGGAGGTATAAAACTGATACTTGACATGACTAGCGAACACAAAGTTTAATAGTACAAAGTTTGGGATTTTAAGATTGCCTGTCATAAGTAATACACAGTCATGTGCACAACAAACAGAGTGTAGATAAATTCAGCTTTTAGAGGTTGGAAACACATGGAAGTGGATCAGGACTACATCATGCTCTAACTGTCCAACTTGGTTAAAAATTCTGATGTATTGGAAGCCATAAGACTGAGGAAGTTTACTCTGCATGAGTGCCATCCCTCAGTGCTGGTGTAGGCTCCTGCTGAAGTCTGCATATCCTGCTCGCCGCCTTGTTAACTCAGAATACCCTAATGACTTCCCCTCTCTCGCTGCTGAGCCACACTGTGAAGTCATCCATGTTTCCATGTAGCCTAAAGTGAGGAGAGGAGAGGAGTGAGGAGAAGAGGAAAGGAGATGAAAGAAAACTAGACAGGATGGAGGACAACTGGTATCACTAATGAAGTGTGTTCTGATGGCATAAATCCTCCTTACAGTAAGCAGCATCTGAGTGGCTCTGTCCACCAATGAACATCCCACATTCGTTATACTCATAACCACGTATAGGACCATATCCTGCCACACTCAGCTTTAATGTTTCTCCATTTTTTTTCTCTCTCTAAGCTTTAATATTTCTCCTGACTCCACTTTGAGTGTGGAAAAATAGTTAAATAACTGATTAGACTCATTTATTGCCTTTTCCTTTGAGGGAAATACAAAAAAGAGACAGAGAAGACGGGAATGTAGCAGCGCTGCCTTTGCAGGCCACAGAAATGTTATTTGGGTTTTTATCGCTGTTTTACATCACTGTCAGCTCGTGAACATTGTTGTTGCAAAAACCTCACATGGATTATTCAGGGTTTAGGAACTAGGACTAGTGGAAGTTGGATATCAATATATAAGGATATTTTTTAGAGCACACTTTCACAAAATGTTTTCATTATGTATATATATCTTATATGTTATCACTCTAACAGTCACACTGGCAGACAACAAATATGTTATTTTCTTTTTTAAATATTCTTATTTTTATTATTTTTAAGTTTGTTTGGTGGTACATATACAGCCCATATCCTTGATGCAGATAGTTGTCGCCATCTTGTGGTTGAGTCTCTAACTCAATTCTTCTTGTATATGATTCATGCATGACACACAAGTACAAGCAAACTTGCAAACACACACGCAAATGTTCAAATGCATGAAGACACATGAGGCATGTGCACAAAAACACAATGATATAAGAAAAATACACAAATGAAAAAATAATACATGTATGTCTGTACAAACGCATGCACAGAGATAACTGTGAACAATCAGCCTTTTTTCACAGCAAACATTTTGATTTGTCATAGTAGTAAAAGCACAGGTGTTACTAATAACATTATAGACCATTCTCTTCAAGTGATTTCCATAGTAAGCCTTGACAGTGTGACAGTGAGCCAGGACTGAAACTGAAGGAGCTAAATGGAATTCAGCCCTCATTAATTTGATTATTAAAACCTGCGACATGTACTGTGACATATCAAAATGTCTTCAGAGAAAAAGGCTTAATATTACAAGCATAAATGCACACCCACGTGCAAACACATATAATGTGTGACTATATTCATACAGTAAAGGCCAAGCATTTGCTAAAAAGGGTTGAAAACTTCTTCCCCATGGGGATTCCAGAAATAAAACCCTATACTGGTTTCAAATGAATGTATCACATGTCTACAGTATAGATATGTATAAGGAAAGGGAGGTTATAATAAGCAGAAGCACACAGTATATAATCTGTATTGTAGGGAACGCAGTGAACTTTAAATGAGATTCTGAGTAGATGGTTAGAATGGCTCCCTCGTTCCCAGCAATCTGCTGTAATTTCTAAATGTGTTACTGACATCAGCAACAAGCTGGAAGAGAGAGCTGCTGACACTTGTTGTTGCTGACCCGTCAGTTCAGAACAGAAACAGAATTCCGACAGAAAATGACATTTTGACTCTACGCATCAAGTCCAAGCGTTAACGCGCAGTTTGGTGGTGTTAATTAATACTACACATTAATATTTAGTACTTTGTTTCAGAGTTACACATCTTGCACTTGCCAATAAGGTGGCAACAGAAAATGACATGTGGATCTCCTGTTTTTTTGGCAGACTTGAATTTCCATAAATATCATCATGAAATAACTTAATCTTCCTATCTCAAGAGGACGTTTAACAATTATTTGTAAAAAGTGAAATAGCTATTGAACAGTAAAATTTTAATTTTATTAAATAGTTTGTATTCTACACTATCGTCTACTTTACTTTCAGTCACATGATCTGAATGGCTCTAAAACACAGTGATTAAAGTTGTCTCTTCTTCTTGTGGCTTCATTTTTGACACTAAAGTCCCATTACATCTGAATAAAAACACACTTCTCTGTGACACACTAATTATAAATCATTAACCCACCTGACAAGGCCCTGTAGATACAGGGTGGACTATATGTGCTTTGCTCTGGCGCCCCCTTGCGGTGTGACGTTAATATTTCAACCTCTTTACAACACTCTATTATCATTGGTTCAAAATGTCCTCGTCGCTTTCTTGACCAATGGCACCAGTTTAACTTCTTCTCTTGGGGCCTTTTTTGCATGCACGCTCCTCCCGTTTTTGTTACCGACACACACACACACACATACACACTAACCCACTGTCATGCCAACCACTCCATGGCTGGGCGGCATGCCTGTCGAGGCGGTATAATCTAAAACCAAACCGGGATATTATGAAGCAGTGGATGTGTTGACGGAGATGCGACGGTGCATGAAAAAGGTGATTAAATTCGCAGGTTTGCACATTTATACATCTAATATCCATCCGCCTTGCAGTTAATTAAGGTGATGGCGCTAACTCTCCTCAATCCTGTGTGTAATCGTTGCATTGCTATATTGTTGCAAGTTCCCCCCCCCGCGCCCCCCCAAATAATCCGACGTTGTCTGTGGTTTGGTTTGCAGACAGTCGGTCTCCACGGCGGAATGAATTATGATCGGCGATAAACGAGCAGAGCAACACGAAGAGAGAAACCTGAGTCACGATAATCTCTCTGCACATCGGGGGGGAAGATGAGGACCATGATGGCTTCGATGAAAACAGCATTATTCGTATTTCTACACGGGGGTGAGTGCAGCCGCGCCTGCCTTTTACCTGTTTGCTCTGAACACAATGACTAAAACCGCCGCGCCATCTGTCACATGGAGATGCATTTCCATCTGATTTGATTGTTTCTCCACGCCGACCAATCAGACCGCTATTAATGTGGCAGAGCGTAGCTTTATCGTTATAACGTTATACGGATTTGGGCTGCAGTTGTTTGGCCTGTAAACGCTACTTCTATCCATGTGGGCATCTATCCTATTGGGACACATTTCACACATGTGTTTTTGGCCCTTAAAATGAGTTCCTGGTGGCATCCAGGAAGTCCCAAGCAACATATCAATAGGACACTGTAATGGTATTTACACAATAGTTAATAGTTAATGTTTTATGGTACATCTCTAAAGAAAGACAATTTTTACCTATTCATTTATTTTACCCTTTTTAATGCCTTAAGTTTTATTATTTGACTGTGGTCATTTTACGTTTTACCACTTGTTTTATCTCATCAGTGTGGTCATGTTATGTCCTTTTTGTTTTGTTTTATGACCTCACCAAAGCAAACTTCTATCAGCTACAATATAAATGGCATAAAGTATTGAATCGTGAATATTGAAATTAATGAGTGACAAAGATGCAGTACTTTAACATTAATCCTGAGGAATACGTTTTTGCTTTTGAAGATGTTCTTCGCAGAGTGAGATAACCAAATAAAACCAAGGTGATTAAGAGTTTAAATAATACTTTATTTTAGGGTTAAAAAAAACATAGGAGACAAAACCCATACAAGCTGAAATGGATGGAGGCAATAAAGCTGAAAAGAAATTTTGATATTTCAAAAACATATATTTTGACCTAACAGTTTAGACAGAGAGAGAACCTGTCAGACTGAATGACACAGTTTTTATCTCCCTGCTCACACTATTAATAATGATATGAATGATATCTAATAACCACACAGACATGGTTCCTCGTGACAGGGACAGTTAGTCTGTGTGGTCCAACATGCATCTCTTTGTTGGTTGTTTGGGCTCCCTCTTTGTTGCGCAGTATCTAATCCAGACAGAATTGAGCATTGTCACAAGCCGTGGTGTCCCCCAGCCCTATCAGTCCGAGCCCAATGTTAATTAGGACTTGATCCGCTTAAGCCTCCCACTAGTCTCCCGTGTCATTATCTATGGGCGTGTTGTGGCTCGGCCTGTGAGAAAGCTCCAGTTGTTTTTAGGTCTGACACACACACACACACACAGGTGGGGAGTGCCAAAACGCACCCATCTAGTATTTCTAGTTGTTCAGGTAGTTATTAGTTTTAGGTGACGGTAAAAAGGCATGTCGGGTTCATCGCATCTCATTTGCATTTTGAGATAATTAGTTTATTTCTCAGCTTTTGGCACCACCTAACACGTAAATTTAAATCACTTGGTAGGCAACATACATTAAAGGTGCTTACCCTAAAAAATTTTTTTTACAGTTTTTCCCCACAAATATGGAGCAAGTTATTTAGGAGATCAGCTTTCTGACCTCTGGCTGGCTGACCACTTCAATACGTAAATGTCAATAGATACCTAATGAAGTCAATTTTAATTTGTGTGAGCTATTTGGGTTTTCTAGCTTTGAAATTATTTAGTTTAACTGAGTTTCAATGATCTCACACCATGTTTTTAATAGGGATGCTGATACTGACCTTATTAAGTGGTTCAGGTATCGACCATGAATACAGTTTCTTTGTCAATGTCCTTATAAAATAATAATAGTGTTTTTGCTTTTAAACTTGGGGAAAAAGAGAGCACTGATACTTGGTATTGGCAAATACCCTGAGTTGAGGTATCTGAATCAGTAACGGGAGAGCAAAAAGATCGATGCATCCCTAGTTTTTAATGTACACAACTTCCATTGTTGCATTGGGCCTTTTATTAAAATGTTCATTCTTGTTATTTCAATTGTGTCACCTTTTTGTTAACATTTGACTTGTTTATCAGTTGGTTAAAATGGTGGTTAAAAACCATGGAAGTAAATGGTCTTGCTGCAAAAAATGAAACAAATTTGTGTATAAAATAGTTACAATGTCTAAAGAAATCAAGTCTGTGGTGCCAGTTGAAAAACATTATGACATTTCAGATTACATTCTTACTTCCTTCTTTGAAAAGAGGACATAATTTACTTCACAATGTGTGTGCATCTCTGGGGATGCAGACCTGATGTTGGTAAGGAAAATGGTGAAATCCCCTGTAATGTTACCCTTGTATGTGGTCTGTTACCTTTTGACTGACTCGGTATCAGCATGTGAATATTTTGGGCAAGTACCCTTGTCGTGAAAGAACAGTAATGGCATGTGAAGTTTCAGTGCCTGTGGCTGAAAGAGGGTTTCAGTATTTAGATATCTCGGCTTAGTCTGAGCCTAGTCAGACAATGACGCTTGAACCTGGAAGCTGGCTGCTCTCACCCCTGAGGCATACTGAAAATCTGCCATGTTGCCGGGCTTACTTTTGACAGTAAGGCCACAGGGATAGAGTACATTTTATTTTTCCCTTTTGGCCTGAGTTAAGTCTTTTCACTCAGTTTCAGTGTGCTTTGCAGTTTGGACATATCAGGTTTAGCTCATTCCTGAACAATGCACTCAATGACCTTTTTTGAGTTTTGCTGCTTTGAGCACTGAAATATTACATTTGTTTAACTCAACTGCAACATATTTTTCTAAATGTAATAACACAGCTGCTCACAATAATCCCTGTGAACAGTTTCATAGAGAACTACTAAATGCGCCAGCAAACCACCTACTGTTCCTCTTTCATTTCAGAAGGAAGAAACTGTTCAGAAGTCCTGCAGAAAATCTAATCTCTGTCACTGGAAAACAAACTTGTTACAGAGATGTTACAGTTGAGTTGGTCAAATGCATTACTTTTTAGAGCTGAAACTATTACTTGATTATTAGATGGATAGAAAATTAATCAAGTATTTTGATAATCAATTAATCATTCAGTTCATTTTGTTGAGCAAAAATGCCAAACATGACCTAGTTTGGGCTTCCCAGTTGTGAGAATTTGCTCCCTTTCTTTGTCTTATGTGACAGTAAACTGAATATCTCTGGGTTTTGGACTGTTGGGCAGACAAAATAAGCAATTTCAAGACGTCACTTTTGACTTTATGATATTAAAGTGAGCATTTATCACCATTTTCTGGCATGAAATAGGCAGATTAAGTGATTTATTTGAGAATATAATTGACATTTTAATCGATAATGAAAATAATTGTTATTTACAGCACTAGTATTTTTTTCAGTGCTGGTATTTTTGAATGCTACCTTCACTGTATTGGAGAGAGATATAGACAGTTTTAGCAAATCTCCTGTAGCACTCTTTGTAAAAAGAGTACCAACTAGTTTTATTCTGTTTTTAGTGAACTGTTCCTTTAAAATTATATAAAAAATTAATTAATTAATTAATTATTAGTAATCAAAGAATGAACTACAAAAGCCCACCAAGATGATTGTATTTCATTTATTAAATGTTTCATTTTATTGAGAGGAAGCTGGCGCAGTCCCAGCCCTAGTGTTTTTTCTCCTAAGCTATTTAATGTATTGATTCCCTGTTAGCCAGTCATCAGCTCAGGATATTGATTGGTGAGTCCATGTACCAAACATGCTGCGAGGCAAGACTATGACCCACAGAAACTGACATTGTTTCGATACATTTGTTCCAATATTTCCTCCATTTTTCTTTCACAGTGCTCCACTATGCTGTGTGTCGCGACGTAACTCTTCCCGCTGGAACCCTCTATCGCGTTGCAGGGTTCCCCCTCTCCCTGCCCTGTGCTGTAACAGGGTACGAAGGCTCACGTACGCAGGAATTTGAGTGGTTCCTGTACAGGGATGATGCTGGTGGGAGGCAGATGGGAGTGGTGTCCACCCAGGACAATGGCTTCCCCTACGCCCCATTCCAGGCCCGGGTGAGGAACGGAGAGGTGAGGGTGGAGAGAGACTCGGGGGACAAGGTCCGGCTGGTGATCCAGAGGCTCCGGGCCGAAGACCAGGGGAAGTACGAGTGCTACACACCCAGCACAGATAGCACCTACCAGGGGAACTACAGCGCCACAGTGTCTGTCAAAGGTGAGATATATATATATATATATATATATATGTATATATAACTTTACTGTATATAAAGGCTATACGTTTGTCCTTGTCAACAAACTTAAAACAACAATGCGTTAGTTTGTATGTCAGTACTTTCTGACTACTTCCGCCTGTCTTTGGCTATCAGCCCCAAGTCCATTGGTTTCTACTGAAGTTGTAAATCTTTAAAAACAGGTCACAATAAATGGTTTCTTTTTTTAAAAAGGCTAAATAATTTCCTGAAACAGCTGGGCACTGTAGTTTTTAGCAAACATTACTCCAAACAGGAAGAAATGGTGCATTTGTTGGGACTATTTTCATCTGGGGATTTGTTGTTCTAGCAAGTATTTACAGAAGCAAGGTGTATGTATGTACTTGTATGGATGCTTGTGTTTAGACAACATTCAACATCTGAGAACATTGGGTTCTTTTGTTAATTGAAAAAAAGAGGTTTGTTGAAAACTTCTTAAAGTAAGGCATCCAAAAAGAGTTGTTTTGGTACCAAAACTCTTGTATTATATAACCAACTACTATTGCAAAATTTCAAACGATACCCAGCCCTAGTCCACTAGATGACAATCATAGTTTAGTTGATTGATTGATAGTTGTGAAGTATAGTGGAAACCAAATGTATTCAACCACCGTATGATGAGATTTTATCAGCAACTCTGCACTACGTGAGCCAGATGTATGACATTTTTCATTGATTAATCTTTAAAAATCTTTAATTTTTAACTTGGTGCATAAGTATTGTTTATACTTACCATCTGGAGTTTGTACTCCGGTTTTTTCTTTCTTTCTATGAAGATCCATCTGCTCAAGCTATCCAAAGTATTTTGGCAGTTGTACACCATCCATATGGTTACCAGTTCAGTTTCTATCCATCATCTTTTTTGTGTACTACTGAGTTTATGTTTGTAGGATGCTGGGTGTTAGTTTTGCAGCTGAAGTGTGTTATCTTCATAATAACCAACTTATCCCCCTTTCTTTGGCAAAGCTAGTACGCAAATCCAAGGGTGGTAAATGTCTCGCAGTCACTCTAAGCAGCAACCCCATTTAACGATTTGCTTTAGTGGTCTAAACATAGAAGCGTCTAAACAGCACACAGGCAATAGAAATTCAATTTGGCATGTTTTTTCCTCCCATCTGGCTCCTGTAGCTTCTTGATGTAATATAATTGTCTGTCTGTGTCTCTTTTCGCACACCCGCAGTGATCCCTGACACACTCCAGATCAGCTACTCCCGCTCACTCACTGGCCTGCCCGTGCCAGAGGGGGCCGAATTAACGCTGACATGCTCAGCCGGCATCCAATCGGAGCAGCTCACCCATCTGTCCATCACGTTTGGGAAGCGTAGTGGCGGAGAGGGTTTGGGGAGCGGAGCGGGAGGGGAGCTCAGCACGGTTAGGGAGATTATCTCCATCGACATGCTGCTGGGGGTCGTCCCCGGACGTTCGTACAGGAAGCGGTACGATGATGGCGAGATCACGCTGGAGAAAAGGAACGGGGAGGGTGGACTGGGTGTGTACGTGATGAAGATGAGAGGTGTGCAGCCAGACGACACCGGCTCATATTTCTGTGAGTCCTCGCAGTGGATTCTGGACCCTGATCGATCGTGGCAAAAGATTGCACAAAGGACGCTGGATATTGGCAACTTGACTGTCCAGCAGCTAGGTTGGTGTAACCAAGAAACTGTGTCAATATTTGTGCTGACATTTACCAAAACTGTGATAGCATGTTGCAAGGTCACACTGGTATAAATATATTGCAGCTGATTATTTTGTTTGCTGATCGTTCACCAGACAACATAAAAAGATGACAAGGTTAGGCATTGTGAAGTAGTCAACCACACTGAGGAAAGAAGATGCCATAAAATAAAGTTGGCTGCTTTAGTTACAGAATAAACCAGAGACAGTAAAAGCAGAACGACTGAAGTGTGAGCTTTTTATTCTTTCCCAGTGGCGTCAGTCGGTCTGGACTTGTAGTGCTGTTGAGTACATTGGTCTGTTTCCAGATTTCAGACTGGATGCTTGTGTAACTTAGAGCTAAACTGAATGTCTAACCTGCTGGCTGGATGACTGAGCACTTTACTGACTGGATATAGAGGAGGCTGATTAAATACGTAACTGGGTACACATCTGTAGTCAACTTGTTTGTTGGATGAGTAAGTGTTGGGGTTTCGGATTATGTGCCTGGGTGGTACCTGCTTAGCTTTTTTCTACCTTGCTTACCTAATCTTACTATTAGGGCTGCAACAAACGATTATTTTCATTATCAATAAATCTGCTGATTATTTCTCTATAAAACAGTGAAAGATTCCCATCACACTCATCTTAGAGGCTGAGGTGACTTTATCAAATGTCTTGTTTTACTGTTCTATACTATTTCCTACTAGACTAAACAAGTCTAAGACTAAAAACAGCAGCAAATTCCGCATATTTGAGAACCCGAAACTTTCCATTTTTTTGCATTTCTGCTTGAAAAATGAATTAAATGATTAGTTATCAATTGAGTAATTGTAGCTGGCTGTCAGACCTCCTGACTGACAAGCTTGATGCTCAGCTGTCTCGTAGATTATCCAACTGGATTTGATAGGTCGATAGCTGGCTGGCCGGGCAGCTGGAAAACTGCCTGTTGCCTTGCCGCTTGGCACAATTTAAATTCTAAAGCGCTTGTGTAGATCTAAAGGATTAAGTAATCTTTTCTCCCACCTTGGCCTCTCGTAGCCTGCAAAGAAGATGACTATCTTTCTGTCAGACTGATGTGTCCATTACTGTCAGAACAGCACTGTCTAGCATCCCTTCCTCAAACATTATTTAACATCTTGGATAGGGAAGTCAACCCGATACACATATATATATTCTTGATATGTTTGCTCATAGGAAAATACTGTGAATGTTTTGCCACTTTACCAGCTTCATCCATGTAATCTTAAATAAGTTAACACCCACTTTTGCTAGAGTTGGATTGAAATGTTGAGTTATTCTAACCACGTTTTTTTTAATAAATGTTTGTTGTTATTAACTTATGTTGCTGATGATTAGTACAAACAACTTCTTAGCACTAAGTAACTAAATAATGGAGCTAAAAGTTATTTAGGTCAAATCTCTGTCTCTTCAACAATAAAATTAAAGCTGATGTTGAGGCATTGAATCTCAACAATGCATGTTTTCTGCGACACTCGCTGACAAACACTTTTTAGTTCTATATTTACTCGCTCCTACTGTCTGACTCATACAATGGTCTGACTTGTCTCCTTTTGTTTACATAAATAATGTGTCTAGTATTTAGAGAAGTGTTGTCATTAAAAAGGGCTTCGCTCACACAATGGACCAGTGTTTTATATCTTCTAATTATTAATTATTTACTCATTTATGCTATGTTCCTTTACAGTTATGCTTTATTTGTATCTGTGAATACAACGCAGTAAATACATCAACATGTCAGTTTCTTCAATAGATAATAGAAAATGACTGTACACATTGAAGTGGTAATCCATTATATCCTGGCCATTAAATGTGTAATGTACTAGAGAGGCCACCCTAGCTTTCCCACAGAAGTGACTCTCGCAGAATATCGCTTCCTGTGAACATTTTTACGGACACGGTCTACATGCTTGTTTGAGGCCCTCCACCAAGGAAGATTTCCGGTTTCCTTTCGCTTTTACTAAGCTGTCTCCCTCTCCCTCTTCTATTCCCCAGCGGAGTCTCTGAGTGTCACATCCTCGCCCAGAGGGGGGGTGACCCTGCAGATCGGTTCCCCTCTCATCCTGACCTGTGAGGTGTTGGGGCTGCCGTCTGAAGTAAGCTCGGGCCTGCTGGTTCAGTGGATGAAGAGGGGATCCGTAAGCAGAGATGTAGCTGGGACCGGGGGAGTCGAGGTACTGATTCTCTGCTGACTTATTTGGACTAATATGGGTTTTTATTTGCAGGTTATAGCTCGTATATAGTGTGTATAGTAGGACATTGTAGAGGTGTTGGTGTGTTTGTTTTGCACCTGCACAGTATAACTGAAGTATAAGTGTAAAGTAAAGTTAAAGTATGTAAGTGAATGCATCACATTTCACATAAAAATTGTGATGATTATAATGCGTCCATTAAATAAATAAATAAAATAAATAAATAAATAAAATAAATAAAGTCCATTTGCAACAATTAGCCAATCATGTCAGTTTTTCATACATACATTTTTCCTATTTTATCACTTTTTGTGATTGAAACTTGCCTGCTTTTGTAGACTAAAAGGTTCATTAAATAATAATAGATTAATTGTCAGTTGTAGGCGTAGATAGGTAATCCATCAGTCACCAAATCTAATATATTTTCAGTCAGTTACATTATTGTTGCAGTTATTCAGCTGAAATTAGATATATTTGAACATTTTTCAGGTATGGTGCGTAGTGCTGGAGGCAAAGTTCTGAAAAATGACACTTTGAGAGGTGCTTTCAAACAGCCTTTTTCATTCAAGAGGTGAAAAAATGATGGTTTTCATGATGTCATCAATCTAATAAGCTATGTTTTCCTTTAGAAAACAGTCGGCAAGAATATAAAGTATTCACAGTTTCCAGTAAATTGCCTAAAATAAATCAATCCTTTCGATTTACAATCTAACACTTACTGACACATTGTATTTTCCGTTAAGGTGGAGGTGGCCCGGATGAGTCCAGGCGGTGTTGTGAGCTGGGGGGACGACCTCAGCCGAGCTAGCGGGGGCTCTATGGAGAAAGTGGCAGAGGGGAGGTACTCTCTGAAGCTGTTCTCAGCCCGCCCCTTAGACTCAGGGGTGTATCGTTGTGTGGTGAGTGTGTATGCTGGAAGAAGAAATCCTGACCCCTCTACTCCTGCAACACTCACCCAGAGGTCTGAGGGAGTCGCCGTCAACTTCAAGACCAAAGGTGAGACGTGCTATTCAGTGACACACAGGCCTGAACAGTATGTGTCGCGATTGGGAGTGCGTGAAAACTAGTTAGCAAGTGAGCAGAGAAGTCAGTTACAACAGTTAGCTAGCTAGCTATAAAAATAAATGGAAAAACAGTTAATAATAATAGATAATAGATAGAATAGAAATAATAGATACACGGTTGAAATATTTAGCTAACCGTAATGGATTAAATGGCTGAAATATTAAAATGTCCAGCCTCTGCTACTCAAAGTAGTGCTACTGCAAATGACCCAACCGACCTAAACTTTGACAGTTCACTTGTATAAAAAAATTGTAACAATATCCACTCTTATGTAATTGATAGTGTTTACATTTCATACATTTAAAATCATACAAATTAGGAACATGACGGGTGGTGTCGATGAGGGGGTACGTCAGACAAAATAGGTTGGGAAGCTCTAATCTATCTCATCCGCCTAA
The DNA here is from genome assembly GCA_002120245.1 of Maccullochella peelii. Classification (NCBI taxonomy): domain Eukaryota; kingdom Metazoa; phylum Chordata; class Actinopteri; order Centrarchiformes; family Percichthyidae; genus Maccullochella; species Maccullochella peelii. Next base: position 270,373 of record LKNJ01000246.1, read on the forward strand.
CTTGGATATGCAGGCAATAAAGGTTTCATTTTCAGGGATAATTAATAAGTTAGTGTAATATTCCAGTGCTCAGTGATAGACTGCCAAAACTGGTTCTCTTCATATTTATCAGAAACATATGTTAGCTAAACTTGGGTTAACTCTGATCACCTGAATAAGACAACAGTTGCTAAAATATGGGAAACATCTGTTTGACCACAGATGAAAATCTTAAACTGACGGTCACATATGTTCAGTTTATCCTCTATAGACTAATCTTTGAATGTACCACTTCCTTCCGCAGATGTGCTAGTTTCAGCTGTGGCTCAGCTCCCTCGAGGCCCCCTGTTAAAAAGAGGCAGCACCATCACCCTGATCTGCAATGCCAACGTGACAACCACAGGTCCTGCCCAGGCACAGGTGCAGTGGCTGCGGTGGTCAATCCCTGAACCAGTTATCAAGAAGGGACAGAGCCCAACATCTGTTGTTACTCTATTAGACCCCCCTGTTGAGGAAAAACCCAGACTGGTAGCTGCCCTCATGTACGATGGTGTTGCACAGATCTACGCCAACGGTAGCGAGGTTAGCGTCGACCGCCTGTCAGCTGGCAGCTACAGACTGAGGGTCCACGCAGCAACAATGGAGGATCAGGGCATGTATGCATGTCATGCTGAGGCGTGGGGGCAGGACCCGCATGGAGGCTGGTACAACACAGGGGCCAAAGCAGAGTCAAATGCAGTGACTGTGTACCTGTATGCCAGAGGTAAGAGTCTCCCAGGGTTTGTTTTTGTAATAATCATAGTGATAGTGGATAAAGGTAACAGATTATTTTTGCAGCATAGTTTTACATAGCTCTTCTTCACACTCCCACAGTTAAACACATTCACATCTTGGTGGTGAGGGGCAAGTTCTGCTCTTTCACCTTCCCCATATAGATTTATTCTGGTGGTCCGGGGATCGAACTGGGGGATCGAAAGGTGACACAGGCTAGAGGGTCGCCTGTGTAAATGTCAAGTGTAAATTTCAAGCATTTACTCTTGACCTAGAGAGGTGTCTGCACATAGATTGTAGATTGATTCTTCTCTACATCCTTCCCTCGCAGATTGCAGGGCATGGGTTCACCTGTGTTTACATCTTAAATCTATAGATATGCACTTTGTCACTTGTTCCTGTCCTGTGTAGCAGTAATTTAATTCTGGGGGCCTGTGAGAAAACTAGTCATGGTCCTTGAGTTCACGCTGCTTGCAAGTAGGGCTACAATTAACTATTATTTTCCATATTGATTGATCTGCTGATTATTTTCTCGATTAATCTATAAAATGCCCATTATGATTTCCCAAGCTGACGTTTAAATTTCTATTTTTGTCCAACCAACAGTCCAAAACCCAAAGATTATTGAAACAGTTACGATTAATTTTCTGTTAATTGACTAATTGTTTCAGCTCTACTTGCAAGTTAAAGTTTTTTAGTGTCAGTGTATATCAGCATTTAAACAGAAAAGGTGTGGCTAAAACATATCTTGAATGGAGCTAACGTGAACTCGAGCAGGGTTCTGCTAGAGGAGATTGTACGTGAGTCTTGCCACATGTGTATGTCACCCTACTGCTACTGGAGGTGGTTTGGCTGAAATCCTCTTCAATGCATCTTGGGTAGATTTGTATTTTTATGCATTTTAGTCCCAGCCAGTTACAGTCTAAATATCCAGAATGCATTTGTATAAAATATTTGTCAAAATCATGACACGTGATCTGTCCAACACAGTGCACATGATCACCTTTACACTAATCATGGGTCGGCACTGGTAGCAAAGTTAGTTGTTGACCTTCTATCTGTTCTACATGGCTGTGGATCCTAGATTGAGACTAAATGGGCTCAGTTTCCGGCACTAGATGGCTGAATCACGAGAACAAACTGTGCTTTTAGTTTATCCAGCAGGAAGGACAGGCCATTAACTTGCTTTTCATCAATATGTGTGCTGCCTGAATGTTATACTATACAAGTACTATACAAAAGTCCATATTTGTATTGTTTTGAACCAAACACATCATTTTTTCCCAAAGGACACATTTTTTCTACTTAATGTGCTTCCCACCTGAAAGTGGGATATAACACAATTACAGTAAAACATCTGAAATAACATATCTGTCAAATTTAAATTTCAGCCCATCCTGCAGTATTTTCCTTTCACAAATAGCCGTCTACTTCACGGCTACCTTCTCTCTTATTTTTTCTTTCCGCAGCTGCTGACCTCCTCCTCGTCCCTTTGATTGTCGGAGTCTCCTCTGCCTTGTTTGTGGGCATCGTCATCATCGCAACAGTTACCTGTTGCTTCATGAAGCGTCTGGCGAGGCAGCGCGCTCAAAAATAGGCATCTGCTGTCGCCGCCTGTCTGAAATCTGAATGTTTGTGAAGAGGCGCAAAGAGGTGACACACAGAACATAATGGATGAAATGACCAAGAAGAAACATCTAGACAAAATGAAGTGAAAAATGACACCCGGTGATTTTGACCTACCTGTTTAACAATCAATGCCAAAAGATTCTGTTTTATATTCTCTTGTATTTTTATATCCAAATCTTCTCTGAAAACATGTTTTAGTGATTGCTGCATCACACACCAGTAGGCATAGCATCCTAGACTTTTGAAGCCAACACCCAATGACCTCTCTCCACTCTTCAAGTGGGCAAAGACTCAATTTTTTGTAGTCTGTTTCCATATTAGCCTAACTTGCATTTTTAATGATCCCCTTGGTCCCAGCTTATCATTCTGACTGGAAAAGGGTCAATATACACAGGCAAGATTTTCGTGACAAGGTCAAAAGTAAAAAAGGTACTGCAGGTTTGTTTTGAGTTTCTCAGATGTGAGGAATTTCAGTATTGTTTCTATGGAAAGGCCAAGCAAACTGCCCTCTCAGAAGTCATTGTTTGATTGTTACAGTATAAAGGTACCACGATTCTCAGCCTGTGAGATATTTTGTGTGATACTAGATGTAGATCTTCCTACATTGAGTAATGATTTGATTTTCACAAAAAAACAAAGAATATTCTGTTTTCTCACTTCCAGTTCTTTCCTCAAACGGCATGTTTTTCTTTTACTACAAAAATGTCTAAATGTCTTTGCATGGTTTAAGCCTCTAGCGCTGCCACTGACAGTCACATGAATGCTGATGGGAGCAGTTCAGCCTCCAGAAACTTAATATGAGCAGGGACCTTCCACCGCCTGCAGTCCGGCACCAGTCTGCATGTAAACAAAGTCTGTCTGCTACTTAATAAGGAAGGCGCTGGCTAGGGACTTTCTGATGCCAGGACCAATTGAGTACCAATTCTAAACGCAAGCATTCCTCGCCTGTGACGCTTCAACGCTGTAGTGAGTTTTCTATACGGACTTGTATAGATTTGATAAAGAGAAATAGAAGAGAAATCCGTTATGCACTGAGCTAAAATATGTAAATATTGTATGGAGTTTAGCGGTTTTATTTTTCTTAATGTAAGTAAGACTATGTTGTAACGCCAAGTCTTTGGCAGTGCACATGTGTTTAGCATTCTGCAGCAGTCTGTTCTGCTCCTTTTGAAGCACAAAAATGGGACTGGGACCAAAGCTCCCTGGTATCCTTCTTTTACTTGATTTTCCTCCAGCTGAAAAGTTCTTTGCTGTACTTGAGCGAGTACTTGTGTGAGTGTTTTTCTTTTCTTTTCGATTAATGGTTCCTTTGCTCTTGTCAAGTGACTGAGATAGAAAAACAGTACTGTGAAAAAGAATCCGCTGTTTTTTACACTGGGTAACAGAAAAACTGTTGTGTTGTGTCACACTGTTTAGGATACTTGTCCTCGAGGTGAAAATTTCTTAAGCAGTGCAGTCATATGATTTTTTTTGTGAAGTCCCACTATCGTCGTCATCATAGTTAACATGTAGTTCAGGCCACATATTTCTGCTGCCAAGATCTATTATGACCATAGCCCCTGCTGCTAGCCCACAGAAATCTGTTGGACAGATTTACTGTGTCTGCACACTTATAATGGGTGAAATCCATCCTCCTCTTCCTGTTGAAAATAACGCTTGCAAAAATGTTGGTCATGCAAGTGTGCACGCATTGTGTGATCATTTAAGTTAGATACGTGTTGGTGGAAAGGAGGAGGAAAGGAAAATTTGTTGTTACCCAGCTCTTGGCTCTCTCGTGAGATAATTTCAGGTCATCTTTCCTGCTTTTCTAAATTTGTTTGCGCTGAGCATCACTGTCTCAGTCTGTCTGTCTCCTGGTTGGTTTTCGATGTGAGAGTCCCTCTAAATCTGCCTGGCCTCCCTAACCTGTGCTCTCTAACACCCCCNCCACCACCACCACCCCATTATAGATGTTGTTCACAAACATTAGGGAATAAAATCACAGCTCTGCTTGCTTCCTGAGCCACTTTGTTCCAGATCAACTACTCAAAGCTGATTTGTCCCACCCACATACCCACCCACCACATGATTACACACACAGAGAGAGAGATAGATGCACGTGCACACGCAGCAGCAGCAAAGTGTTTGGCTGGCTGGCATTTCAGATGGAAGTAAGTGAGTATCTGCGTGTTCATCTCTAATCCCTGTTTATGGATGCAATGTGTCCTGCTGCCCTTCCCCCTCTCTGTGTGTTACAGAGTCAGCGTGGCTCGCATACGATTCATTTCAATCTCTGTTCCCTGAGAATTACAGCCAGCTGTAAAAAGCGTGGCACATAGCGTGCAAAGTGTGAAGGCTGCTGACTAAGTTGTGCTTTTGTTTGAAGATGTATTGAACCCTTTCATGAATGTGTTATGTTCCGTTTGGATTGTTTATTCATGCTTTAATACCACTGTCCCTGAATGCATCTTGCTGCAATTGAAATATATAAAGGTTATTGCTCAGTTTGTTTCTTATGGTGCTTTGGCAAACATGCCAGTTGATAAACTAATAAACCACTCTGGATTTATGTCACTTTGGTTTTATTTATTACTTCATTGTCTACTGCTATGACAAAGTCTCTTTTCAGCAGAGAACCTGGAAAAGTTCATATCATCGGCGACTAGAGACAGCTGAGGTATTGCAGGACATTCTGCGTGGAGGGAAATAACCCAATCTGTCTGAGAAATTGTTCATGTGCTAGTTGAGCATATTTTCCATCTATAAATTATGAAAAAACCAAAACATTTCTTGTGGTTGCTGCAGTTTCTGAGTTAGGACCAGCCAAGCAGGGTTTTGTCTTTCAGCTCAAGTTAAACTCTCAGCACTTTGTGGTGCAGTTTTAGAGGTAAACAGGCAGAACATTTTTCTTGTATTGTTACAGAACAAGATGTACTCATGCAATGCAAATAATTGTACAATTTTTCTGTTCTTCAGGTCTTAATTACTATATTTTATATGGCTAGGATGGGAAGTTCCTGGTGAAATAACACACAAAAAGAAAAAAACATCTCATCCAGGACAAAAACACTGGTTTAAGCTACACTTTCACTTGTGTGTCAGAAGTAGAGTGAGAAAGACGCAGCTGCGAAAGCCTGATGGTTGAACATAAATCTTGATTCATTTATACTGGCTGCATTACATGCTCAATATTTCATATGACAACTTTCATTTCATTCATTTATTGTGTAATTGATTCATTTATCATGTTATTTAGAGTGCATCACAGTTCCAGACTTAATTAACAAATGAGTGAAATACCCCCCTCCCTACCATCTCTGTTGCTGGATGATTCACTTCCATTTCAAAACAACAGTACATAAATAAAACCTTTGCAAAGCTAAATTAAAGCTGCGATCAATATTTTTATATTAACAATGGATCAAATGATTGTGTAAAGTGAAAGGGGTCACTCTTAGTGACAAACCCACAGATGATTATCACATGACTGAAGTTTCCCTCAGCTCTACAGAGCGCTTTAGCACCTTTCAGCTCATTGTTTTGGTTCACTCTCACTGCTTTCCAGCCGCAGCAGGCAGCTGTTTTCAGCAACTGCGTGCTACCTTCCCACCACCAAACAGCAGACAGATAAAGTTGGCGACTAGCTGGTGAACACAATGGAGCATTTGGCAGCTGTAAAGCTAGACATTTCTCTCAGAAGTTGGTGGAGACCAGACCAGAGCTGTAATTCTGCTGTATGTGTAAAAAACAGTTTGCTAAAACAACTTTATACGGTGATTTATGTCATTGCTGATTTTTCAGCTTGTTCCTCTGCCAGTCTAAATACCACAAATCTGCACATTTCCTTTCCCTCCCTCTGTATTCATCTAGCAAAGATGTCATTTAAAATTGCTTCAGCAATGTGGAGATGATGAAGTTGGCTCATTAATGGCTGACATGGACAACTGCATCCATCAAAGAAATAAAACATGTGACAGCCTTTTCATGTATAAGTTGGAAGAAAGCTAGAGATAGAAAGGATGTCAAACAAAATGTCAAATAAAATAAAAAATTGCTATTTTCAAGCATAACATTTGATCAAATATGTCAAAAGTAGACATATATGCAATTCTGTTGACACTGCATCTAAAACTACTGTCCTTCTGTGATATACTGCAATACTGTGGTATCGCAGTATATCAGTTTACAGAGCATTACATCACTAATGCAAACACGAACCAATGTTAATCTTCTTCCTGTATGACTTCAGAGGGACATGGCAGGCAGACAGACAGAGGCTTTGTGGCAGACTGATAAGACGCTGCGCTGCCTGTGGTTGGTTGGTTAACGTACCTGCTCTCCCAACCAATCCCTGCCGGGCTGAATGTCAACCAAGGCAGGATTAAACACACTCTGCGGGCCAGGTGTCCTTAATGTGGCAAAGCCTTTTCAAAGTTGTCACTGATTTTGACCTGTCCAAAATCCAAAAATCCAAAATCAAAGACACAACGCTGCTACAAGATGAGAATAAAAACACTCCTGTTTCAGGTTTTGTAACTGTGTCTAGCTTTACTATAAATATAGCAGAAATAAAAATGCAATTACACATGTTATTTAGAGTCTACAATAAATTATTCTTCAGTTCTTCAGGGCTTTTTAGTTCAATATTTAAACACATTTAATAATTCAAAGAATTACATTCAGAGACGTAAAGAAATGAATGTCTCTTATAACTCGTGAAAAATATATACAATATGTGCTGCCCCTGTAGATTATTTTGTACATGGCTGTGCATTAAATATGAAGACTGAGCCAGGAGGCATTTAGCCTAGCTTAGCATAAAGACTGATAACAGATGTAAACAGCTAGCATGGCTCTGTCCAAAGGTCAACAATCTGCCTACCAGCTCATTGATTAACATGTTGTATCTAGTTAGTTTAATCTGTACGCAAAAACATGGGACACATTTTCTCAAAACATTGCACTACAAAAGTTTTAAAGCAAGTTTTGCACAGCCTGGATTATTTAACAGTATTTAATACTATCAGTACAAATACAAACTCAGTAATAATTCAGATGTGATGGATCAGAGACATTATGGATATCATCACACCTGGATAACAACATAAAGATAAAAGTAACATCAGACAGAAATCTTTACACACTAAAAACAGAAAACTTTATATATACACACACACACACATTTCTTTCAAGTTGCCCTTTCTTGCGCTCTCATATGTTCAGTCCATCATGATTTTCATACCTCCATCCTTTCATTGTTTATCCCTCCAGCCCAGGAGAAAGGCTGCTTCATCTGCAGGACCATGATCGAGGTGTCACAAACTCCAAGAACCCGCTCTGTTGAGAAAGAGTAGAAGACGTAGAAGTTTAAATATTCATACAGTGTTCCTCCTCCTCCTCCTCCTTCTGGTAACATTATCTGTAATCCTTTTATACATTTTATCTGTATGATTTAACATCCATTCATTATCACGTAATCTCATTTTACGAATGCCACTTCTATTTTTAGACAGCAGTTAAGCCATTGTGTGTGTGACGCCACTGACTTTAGAGGACACACAGAGATGCAGTAGTTCATAGTGGAATAAGTATGTTAAGTTCATCTGTGCCCATCTGTCATCCTTCACATCTGTGACTCCATCACAAGTTTGCGGTTTGAAGGGGGCTTTTTAAGGGTTAAATACATGTCAGATTTTTATAGACATCCCATTACTCAACACAAGTGGCTCTCCTAAGTGGGCTTATGTGTGTGAGTAGGGTGCGTTATCTATTTAAAAACAAGTTAATGCACTTTATATGTGTGTCTACACATACGCATGTGGTCTGTGTGGTAACTGATGCTCATGAATGACTGGAGATAAGAACAGACGACAAAGACAGGATGAAACAGTGAAAGGAGTCTGATTCATCTGGTTACTGGCGTCTGTATGACGTCCAACATCAAAGTACTCAAGTACCAGTCATGTAATGTACTTATGTAGTTTTTTCTAGTCTTTTAGTTTAGTCATAATGTTATTTGTATTTTAAGTTTTTTTACCAGCTGGCCTATTTTACATATAAGTATATCAGAAACTGGGGTCAAAGTACCATCTAAAGACGTCATTGTACAAACAAACACATGCAGTCACAGGGTATCTGTTTATGTATCGGTAGCTCTGTCTATTTAAAGGATAGATTTTAGATGCTTTTCAGTTGTGCAGCTTCTCACACACAGTCCAGTGGGATAGTTGTTCAAGCCTTCAAACACCATAATAAATCTCTCAGAAGCATCTCACAGTATAGGTACATATGTCTTCATATCTTCTGCTGATGAAAAAAAGGGTCACAAATCAAACTCTGTCAGGTTTTATTGATTTTATTTCAGGCAAATCCCTGCTTCTGTTGCAGATGTTCCCAAGAAAACTAAACTTAAATAAAACCTGACAGAAAGCATGTTCTTTGACCCACTTTTTTGCCGCTATAAAATATAGTGCTGTGTGTCTTGTCAGGCTTTTTGAAGGCCTGAATGATTGCCCCACTGGACACGTGTAAGCCTACAAAGAAGCTGCAGCAGAATCTGCAGGTCATACAAAGTAAAGCCATCCTTAAAGAGTAGAATCATCCAAATATGAAGACATGAATTACATGTGCATAAGTGTGATCATGGCATTGCTCCTTTCAGTCTTTCCCGTACTAGCAATATACATGTAGGTGTAGTACATACCCCTGTCCGAGGGCAGTGTATCTGGGCGTACCACTCCTGGCAGTACAGACACACCTGGACACCCTGACCGAGGAAGAGACACGCCCACATGATGACGTTGAACACAGGGCTCTGTCGCTTGTCGTTCATGGTAAAGTTGAACACCACTAAGAGAGGACGACAAGAGGGAACGTTTTTATTGATGCCTGTTTGTTTTTGTGTGTGTGAAGGTCTTTCTGTAGTTAAACAATAACAGTTTTTTTGTGTTATTGCTGAGATGTGAGGCCACTAGTAAGGACAGGGACAAACAGCAAGAGCGTGAAAAGTAAAAAATAAAATGTTACATCAGATGACTACTCACTGAGTCCCAGAGGAAAAGGACATAATGCACAAGTATACTTTCTTTAAATATAGAGAGTTGTTCTCTGAAAACAGCTCCTAAATGTGTGTTACCGTGAATAATTACAGATTTTAACTTTGAAGGCTTGAAAGCACAGTCCAGAATGTAGAAGGGGACATTTACATATTTTTAACAAGCTGTGGACAGACAATTCAAAGACAGTGTTTCAACTTCAGCAATGATAACCTCAAGAAATAGTTTTCTCTGTTTTTCTTTCTCCATCTTTTTCTCTTTTTTCTTCCTTATTTGTAAAGCAAGTATGCTGTTATTAAATGCTTTTCAGCAGGCAGGTCAGACCACCGGATACCAACAAGTTCTGTGTTTTATCATTGTGAAGATTGTTCCCTGAATAATAAGCATAACTCTCACCTCCAAAGATGGCAAAGAGGCAGAACATGACAGGATAGAAGAAGCCGAAGCCCAAGGCCAAGGCGTACTCGTGGACGACAGCAGAGACGATGAACACGGAGAGCATGGCAGCTGTTCGGAATTTCCTTTTTGACAGCTGCAGGGATCAGAGAAAGAACAGAGAGTTTGGCTTGGCTCAGAGTTCAGGGGTCAGGCTGGTTCAGTGGGGGAATTTGTGTTACTAGAATTATAGGAAGAGTGTTAAACTACTGCTGCTTTGGAAATACAGACCCACTGGAACAATACATTATTGTTTTGTGCAATATTATTTATTTAACTGTTATTGTATGTCATTTTTAGTTTGCTGTATTGGGACTCTGCTCACCCAGAGGAAGTCTCTGTATCCGTAGTAATAGAGCCAGTCGTGAACCACTACGTTCCAGGTACGGTAATAGTTGGCGAAAGATGTAGAGTTCCACCAGTCCTGGAAAATCAACACAGGGTAGTAAAATGAGTGTGTGGATCCAAATAAAAACAGAATAGAGAAGGATCACTTCAATTTTGGGGCCTGAAAAACACTGTGACGGCTGCTGTCATTTTTTTAAGTTATACTGTTGAGAGCCAAACCTGTATGACCTTGTTCCCTGATATTAAGTTTGGAGTTTGCATCAGCAGTGTAATATTATTTATTTACAACTGTTATTGTATGTCATTTTTAGTTTGCTGCTGTAATCTTCCTCTGCTCAATCCAGCTAAAGCCTTCCTCCGTGTGAAGGCTCAGTGAACGTCACAGTCCAACCTCTTTTAAACAGATTAGTGGTGTCAGGTGCACATAATTAGATCAATAAAACCACAGAGCACCTAGATCAGATTTCAAGGAAATGGCCACATTATCATCACAAACAAATAAAATATACAGCAAATGAGAGCTTCAAAAGACTACTTATAACTTTGACTGCAAACCTGATTATCTATTATCAATTTCATCTTTGGAGAGATTCAGGCTAGCTGTTGCCTTCCAGCTTTAGCTCCATACTTAAGGCACAGACATGAAAGTGATCATCAATGTACTATTTCAAACTATTCCTTTAAAAGCACAATTTAAACAAAGGTGAACACAGTGATCCTTCTCTAGCTAGCTTAATTGTAGTTTTAATGGCAAATTCAACATTTGGCCAAGGAACAATAGCTGAAAACTAGCCTTTTGGCTAACACTGGAACAATTACAGGGATGTTGATCTATGTGAATAAAGTAAAAATAAAATAAATGAAAAATAGTTGTTACAATATAAATAATTTACACACATCAGCATCATACACAATATGGTGGAAGATGCATCTTCATTTCAGGTTTTAGGCACCAAACTGATTATTCTAATTAGAACAACTTACAATCAGTAAAGCCCTGTCCCACATCATTTAATGTTAATGTTTAATCACACCTTTGGACTTGCAGGAACACATCAGTCAGTGACAATCAGTGAGTCACTTGAGAACTGTAGGGGAAGTGGCCAACAGCGAGAGCAAGCAGGTATTTTCAGACACAGCCTAAGTCATGGTTTTGTCTCTTGCTCAAGAGCAAACTGTATCAACAGAATATTATTATGGAAAAGTTGAACATCGTGGAAAACTGTTTCGGGACCATCAGGCCACCCTGCTGCAATTTCCCTTGTCATTAATCACATTGTTCCCATCTGGAAAAGCAAGCATATGTGAAAAAAATGTGTTCACAGGAGAGGTGATGCCACACAGAATTGGCCATACCACACACCTCGTAGAACATTCTGTCAGCAAAACACAGCAGCTCCCCGAAGAGGTTGAGCCAGCAGTGCAGGAAGGCAAAGAAGCACAACAGAAGGAGCATTATACCTGAGACAGACAGTGAGACAGAGAGAGAGAGAGAGGTTTATGAGGAGCACTTACTCAAAAAGCTATTCACTTAAAGAGAGTAATAAACAAGCCATTCTTTGATTACCTGTATCTGATTGCATAATAGCATCTTTAATCTTACCACTGACTTAAAAACACTAGAGAATCCTCTCTTCTATTTCCCTGTGATATATTAACCAGTGCTGACTCATACAGATAAGAGACAATAGAGGTTGTAAGCAGAAGTGATGTTACAGATGGAGTCACAGATGAACTTTAATTTATATGTTTGTTTTACACATGACTTCCTTTTAATATTTACGGAAAAATCCTCCAAACAACAAGCTCCATGTAGGTGTAGAGTAGAAAGTACAGTACCTGGTAATATTGAGTTGAACACAGCCAGAACCATTGTTCGTTTACTAAAAGGCTGGTTGGTCTCAGCTCTGAAGACGGGCACACAAAGGCGGACCAGGATAAAGTAGCCGTAAAACAGGCATCCCAAGATCTGCAAATTGAGCGTTAAAAAAGTTACAATGGGACCCTGGGAAAAGGAAATAATATATAGAGCACTCTTGAGAATCAGCATTAGATTTTCTAGGTCAGTGACCCCACATAGGCCTTCTTAGCATTCAATGAAATGAAAACAAACTCTCAAGAGCCCAAATAAAGGAGGAGGAGTTTAAAGGATTAAGGAGTATAATAAAGGAGTTTAATCTTACCATACCAAGTGTGACGCCAACATACTTCCATCTTATGTGGGAATTCCTGCAAAGAACAGACAGGATATGTCACTACTTCACAAATGTATACTGTGAATTGTGCATTGTGTGCGTTTATACATGTTGTGTGGCCTGACAGTTTGCTTTCCTTACAGTTTGTTACCTGATGTGTGTTTGTCTACCCCCAAACTAACTTGAACATGATTTCCTTTAACTGCATCTTCCATCAGAAGATGCCTGGACTATTTCTGCTTCTGAGGGTTCCTCAGTTAATGTATGTTCTTTATTTGTCGAGATAGATTCTGGAGCTGCACTGAATGCAAAATACTACCACCTTTCCTCAAATTCCAGCACTTTGTTATATTACTTTGTGGCACAAAGTTAATATGACTCTGAAATGGAAGTGGAAGATGGTGGAAGATGGAACCGTACTATGGCGACGAGGTGTTGCTGAGCTCACTAAGACAAAGTCCAATCAATATTCAGTCAATGTTGATGGGGCAATAAAGTATTGAATCTTGAATCTGTTACTTGTCAGTTGCACTCACATTACTGTATGTCACCTAGTAAAATAAGAACGAAGGATGAGCAAATGGGATCCAGGTCAAAGGGACAATATGTCTTACCGAGGATATGATTCCCTGTAGATGAGTGTTGGACAGAAGAGGAAGTACAGATAGCTGGAAAATGTTGGGAATCTGGGACTTTCTCCTGAAAAGCAAAGACAATTCAGTAAGTATGACCATCAAAGTGGAGGGGTCCAGTTTTGAGTCCTAAAATCTAGGAGTAAAATAGCTTTCAGCAGTCACAAGTTGCCTTGAATGTTTTTAAAAAAAGGGTTTTGGTTAAAAAATAACTGATTTAAGGTCTGTGGTTCAGACATAAGCTTCTCATTTCATTTTTCTTGTTTCATTATGTGGCATTAATGGTTCCATCTGTGAATTCTAATGCTTTACTTTGCAGGAAACAAATGGCTGTCTTTAAATTAAACGACAGTGAGTTTATCGCAAAACCATCGAGCCATTATGTTAAATTGTCTGCCTTAAAGCCTCTAATCTCTTTTGCTGAATTATTAGCTGTACTTCAGACAAGCTTCAACTTTTTGCTAAAACTAATGACATCTAAAAATGGTAAAACAGTGCTGTTTTGTGAAAACTGTATTTAACAGAATCATAAATCTGTGTTTATCTCATTCCAAACCACATTCAAACGATGGCAGACCGTGGACACTTCTATAAAGCTGTTATCTGTCATTTCATACACTATACAGTTGCAGCGAGTCACGTTTATTGTCAAAGGAGACACATTCTTCACCACTTTTACAGTAGGATCTCATGGGGCTGCACATACTTGATGTTATTTATTGTATGTGGGTGTATTCATTGTTAGTTCTAAGTTCAACATGAATCATTGGGTGGTATCAACACATTTTTCTCTGGTGTCTGGGAGAGTCACTGTGAGTAATTATACTGCCCGAGGAGTAAATACACCTGACATCAATACAATTCAGTACAGTACCTTCCTTTGGTGTATTCTTTATAATAACAGGAACAGTTTCTCTTATGAATGAGTAGCTCTTCATCAGGAATCGAATCTGAGGAAAATTGAACAGTTATTATGTGAAGTGAAGCCCAGTGTATCAATAACAGCTCCTACATTGTCTGTTTTTATTGCATGAATTGACAAGGTGTCTGAAGTGAACAACCTACATCTTTGTGACCTCAGTCTCGTGTGTCTGTGTTTGTACATATTGACCTAGTGAAGTATTATTTAGTTGTTTGTTCTCTTCTGCTGTAATTAATCAGGAGGAAGTCCAACAAAAAGGATCAGGGCAGGCAGAAGCACGGTTGGAGAACTGGTTTATCATTTTAGCCATGAACTGCAGTTCAGACATCAATCTGCATACAGCAGGGAACCACTTACTCTTTTTAGGCAATTTTGTAAATTAATCAAAAATCTATATAATACAGTATATATATGGGATGAGCAGCATCATAACTACAAATAGACTTATTGGACACAGGTCAGATGAGGGTCAGGACCGGGTTTCCCAAAAGCATCAAAGCACTGGGATTATCTCACTCCATCAAATGGATCTAAAAATGATCTTAGCACTAAGACGGTTTTGGGAGTCCGGGGCCGGTGCAATAAAGAGGATGAGGAGGTATTACAGTATGGGTCCATGATGTTCAAACGTTGGCCACACGGAGAGCTACTCTCTCTTGGTGCCCTTCCAGCTGGAAGTCTCCCATCTCTGGCCAGCAGGCTTTTCTTATTGCAACGTTCCTGCTGATGGCAATGAAGAGCTGCATTTATAATTTGGATCAACAATTTATATATATAATGTTATTACAATATAGGGGGTTTCTATCACAGGTCATTCCTACTAAGAGTTTTTATGCTTGGGATTTATTCTATTGGATTTTTATGTTCACATTGTAATAAAAACACTCCCCCCTCATGTGATTCAAGCTTGGTATTGCCATCTTGCTAAGCTCTAATCGTCAAGTGTGTTAACAGCTATCTCTGATTCTGTACCATTATGTGTTGAAGGGGGATTAGTTCTTCCAGCAGGTGGAGGTGGGGCTTTTGAAACGCTGTATGAACAGCAGCTGAACGGCTGCAGCAGTAGCGGTAAGCAACAGCATAGCTCTCAGGTGAGCAGTGAGGCAGCAAACAGCAGTACAAGAGTGAGCAGAGCACTGGTGGCTTAACTACGCCGCTGTGATTGAAAGGGTGTGTTGGATGTTGCAGTGAGAGGAGCATGTCATGTGAATGTAGCGGCAGAATCAAGTTGGGCTGCCTGAACTGGCTTATAGGCTTCGCTACATAAAGTAGATACAATAAATAATACCGGCGTTGACTGTATCCATAAATAGCAAGAGTGAACTAGATTTGTTATGTTTACTGTTCTATTCTATTTCCATCTCATTTAGGTTCATTGTACTTTTTATGCCGTCTCAGTGCAAATTCATGCCTCCTGTCCATGTCTACTATTCTATTCTCCTCACTGATGTGATGTCTTACACACAGGTGGCTGGGTAATCAGCTCACCTGTACATAGTTCTTGTGTTTAGTGTGGATTAGATGTCAACTAATTCTGGATTTGTGAAGCCAATGACAATATTAATATTTGAGAGTTTAAAAAAATGTAATGATAAATCGTCCAATATTCATTTTTTAACAGAAACGCATAACATAAACAAACGAACATACATGCAAAAAGATCCCTTAAATTTGGTAATAAAGAACTGTAACCAAGATTTGTCTTCAGCAGGACATTCTTCTGTTGAAAAATAAACTATTCAGTGCTCTGTAATGGACAAATGTAATGGAGACACAGTTTCTAAATTACTTCAAACTAATATGCATTTCTGTACTGCTTTTTCTTGTTACGAATCAGCCAACATATATCTCAATACGTAACATCTGTGATATCATGCTGATGTATCAATAAGGCTCTAAGGCCTTTTCACTCAGTAAGGCTCGAGGCTGTCCAAACCTTTTGCACCCTGTTCTCAATAATGTGACAGCAAAAAGTGAGCAACTTTTGTGGAACAAGTCACATGCTACTTGATTTTTAACAAACTTTTGCACCTATGCACCCAACGAAAGGATTTATTCCTTAAACACACACACACACACACACACACACACACTCACCTGCTCCAGTATCACAATAAACCGTGAGGCTGGTGGCAGCTGGTAGTGTACAACCATGTAGATAGGGAACAGTCCCAGTACGCAGGTCTGCACTGCAGACAGGACCAGACCTGTTCCGAGAGACAGCCCCAACTTAGAGGGGAAGCTGTGGTACAAAGCTCCCCAAAACAACAGGGTGTAGTAGGGAACGAGCAGGGTGTAGGCAAACATCACAACCCAGGCCCAGGTGACCATCCCCGGCTTCCCAAAGGCGAAGAACAGCAGGTCGAACTCCAAGACCAACCTGAGATTGCATAACAAATGACAAATTATGATCATTACATAAAGACAATAGGGACATTTTTATTAAGAAGAGATTTAAAGGCTGATTTTAGTTCCTACAGCAGATCACTTCACTTTCCAGAAACATAGTTAAGTTGACATGAAGGATATTTAGGTGATGCGCTCTATTTGCCCCTGTGGTCTGTTTTAGCTCTAAACAGGGTTTAACCATTTTAATGATATTAAAGCATGACTGGCTTTAATGAATGGCAGGCATTGTTAAATGCATTGAATATTTTTCCCATTACTTTCTCCCATTTGAAAATACCCCTCTGCTGATAATAAAAATAGATTTAAAATACCCACTCATTGCAGCATGTCAAAGGATTTGTTTAATTCAACACGGCCATTTGCAAGTGCGATATTATTATTTTTTATTTCATCAATTTACTCATATTAAAATCAATGTTAACTGAGGGTGGTTGTATCAAATAATTTGCACGCAGTGAACAGTTTCCTGCTGGCACTTTCTTCCAGTGAGAAACATAAGAATTAAACTCACAACCCTGCGTCTGCAAACAGAAACCAAATCATTACTGAGCTGCCCAAAGCAACAGCAGAAATACTCAGAGGGATTGATTGCTCTATCGTTCTGCTGCCAGATGAGCAGGGAGGCAGAGGGAGGGGGGGTGAACACAATGAGGAGAAAAAGAAGATAAGAAGTGAGAAAGAAGTTTTTAAAGGCTTCGGGGTAATTGGCTTTAGTTCAGGGTCATGGAGTTCGAGACGTGTCAGTGTCGTAAACATACACGCCTCCCCACACACACACACACACACACACACACACACACACACACACACACACACACACACACACACACACACAAACATGCATGAACTGTGCACATGTCACACAGACCTGCCCTGGTCGATGTAGTCGACAGCCAGCGTGCTCATACAGAAGATGAGGAGTACGGCTATGAACATGTGGTAGATGGTCCTGATGTGGCTGATCTCAAACAGCTCGCTGATGAAGAGGAGGAAACACAGAGACAGAAACTGAAAAAATAGTCATTAAAATAGCTCTATGTTGTATTCATGTGCATATCTGCTATGCTGTATACATGTTAGAGGTTTATTCATCTAAAATACTCACAACATGCCCGTGGGATTATCTGAATGATCTGTATTTGTATAACTTAGTACAAAGTCTTGTATATAGTATGCAGACCACATAACCATTTATATTCTCTCCAATATACCATGCATACATCCATATTAATCAAACATTTTCAGCTATCTTGCCTTCATCAGGATGTCATATATATGAGGTTGTTTGCAGTTTCTTTATATACAATCTGACGTTCAGTTAAGCGACTTCACAAGAGAAATCTGACTTAATATAAATACAGAACATACAAGAGGGGTTAAGTTTAAATATTGTATTTGGAAAAATATATTTTGTAAAGATACCACCCTGGTGAAGGCAAGACGGACTTGTATTGAATTAGGGCTAAAACAATTACTTCACCAACAGAAAATTAATCTGCAACTATTTTGAAAAAAAAAAAGTTTTTTAAGCAAAAAACACCAAATGTTTGCTGCTTTTCTTTGTCTTATGTGATTGTAAATTGAATTTCTTTAGGTTTTGGACTGTTGGTCAGACGAAACAAGACATTTTAAGATGTCACCTTCAGGAAATTGTGTATTTCTCACCATTTTCTGACATTTTATGGGCCAAACGATAAATCAAGAAAATAATCGGCAGATTTATCAATAATGAAAATAATCGTTAGTTGCAGCCCTATGTTGAAGTTCACACTTGCTCTGTTTGCGTTCTCTAAAGTAGAAATACTCTGACAGTCTTTCATACTTACTCCAACAGCGATGGCCTGTCCATAAACACTTTGCCGTCATTCATTCTCTGAGATCTAAAACAAACGACACAGAAAAACGGACACACACACATTTTACTGCAGTTAATGAGAGGATAAATAATTCTCCCAGATCAATAAGGAATAATATGTGCACTAGTAAAAGCTGCCTCCTCCTCCTCCTCCTCCTCCTCACCTGGATGAGGGTTTTTTTGTCGTCTTTCTATTAACTGTTGGCTGGATTTGGGTAAAATGCTGGACGGACTCAGTCAGAGCTTTGTCTAGTATATCGCTGAGCTGGTCCTGGACCTGCTCCAGGACTTTCACCTTCACCTTCTACAGGAGGACACAGGAGAAAATGTTGTTATGCAACTTCTAGCCGACTCTATTCATTCACCCCACACTCTAAGTACTGTACAAGTTGCATCCCATATTTTGCACACTTTTAAAATATCACTTCACGCTGTATCCTGTTTACTCTGCACAACCTTAGCTTCTAGTATTTTGTCTTTCCAAATGTGCAAGACCGGGGAAGCATAATTGAGGAACTGTTGGGCAAGTTAAGATACTGGCTGGGAGTGGAGCTACGGGTTACCTGTGCATGCTTCTGCCACTGTTTTAGATCGTCTTCTTGTACATCATTATGGCCCCCAACTGCAGAGAGAAGAACACAAGTTGCATAAGATTATCAACCAGTACATTAGACTGTGTACATATTGCACCTGCATTAATATTCAGTGCAAAACTTAGGAGATAAAAGGGAATCCCACACTTTGCACACATTTCTGCAATAATCCTACATAAAACAACTTAAGAAAAGCTGTAGCTCGTATGTACTGTGTGTATTAACAAAATATGCAATTACTTCCAACAAAGCAACACAGTAAAACACAACATAACCCAATAACACAAATGAATAGATTCCCAATAAATGGATGAGTATATAAATATATTATTGGCCACACCATGACTGGAGACCTCATCTGACTGAAGAGTCTTGGTTTTTCTGTGCCACAGTCTGTTAGGTGGCCCCGCAGTCGTCATGGTTACCACTGGACCACACCACAACACTTAGGACAATCTGCTGGGACTCAGGTGGACAATCCTGCGCATATCAAAGTTGTTGGTTAGTCTCACACACAATCTAGCCTGTTGTTTGTTGGTCCAATAAGGATGGGAGAACATAAAAGCCCTAGGTGACCCCGCTGACCTTACTCACAACAATGTGGATGCACACACGCTCAGCTCCTGATTATAATCTGAGGTAAGTCCACACTAGATCACTTAGAGCATTGCCCTCTGTGGATTGAGACATCCCAGTAAGTGAAGTCAAATCAGGAGTTTTAGCTACCTTAAAGTGCGGTGACATCACCGGACAAAGACGCAACACGCTCTAAACCTTCAACCCACAGAGGGCAGTGCAGAAGTTTTTACTCTGTGTGATTCACTGTGAGTTTACCCTTTGCTGAAGTTTGATAATGTAGACTTGAGAATTTTCAACTATAAATTAAGAGATTGAATGAGGTCACAGGCCCATTGCTGGCAGGTTGCCTCATACTTAAAGGCATTAATATTCCTGATGAGCCTCAGTCCAAAGGAGGTGAGTTTACTTGCGTGAATCCCAAACTGAAAAAGTGCACTGACTCCTGGTCTGAATGTAGAAACATATATAGGTCAGGGGTTTTGAACGGTAGTTACCTAGTTTTTTTCCATAACAAGAGTGTTGTCGCCAGTCATTGTAGCCCAAGCTAAACAATGTAAACAAAAGATTAAGCCGGTCTAACCGTCCTCTGTGGAAGTTCATGCACTATAGATAAGATACACTGAAGACTGGCAGAGAGGTTGTGTTGAATAGACTTCCAATGAGGGGTAAACAACCCAGAGTGACCTCATTTTCTAATCCAGGCTGTTTGATCACTCCTCATGAGAAATGTCAATACAGCAGATGAGCTTTGCATAGATATACAGATTATACATTATGTGGTTGCGGATGATAAGATGGCAGAGAATGATTTGATTTTGAGCAGATCAACCTTTATTCTTTGCATGCTAAGGGTAAGTTGAGGTTGAATGATCATTCTTGGTCACGTGGCATTTTGCAGCCTATGTTTCCTCTCATTTACATTTAATGAACAACTTTATCATTAAATAAAAGGTTTGATTTACACGTAGTTGCTGTTTGTAGTGTGAATGAAAGTGTAACTCCACCCTCAAAGAAGCCTCTCTCCCAGTGACGGAACAACAACTGTAGGGGGCGTGGCCTTGTGGCTGCGTAGCGTGTGGGTCAGGAGACACAGTGGAGACTGACTGACACTGATTAGAGTCTTTTTTAATATAAATTTCATGACATAGATAGATCCCAACCACTTGATTCTATGTCAGCATTGGCCTTGCAAGGTTCAGGGCTGATTTAAAACGGTAGATGGCGTGCTGAGACATTTTCAACCCATCAAATGCTGCTTTTGATTATTATTGTATATTGTTCACAAACATCTGTTGATAAAATCTCAACTTCCATTCAGAACAAATACTTTTAAAGTGATCAGAAAATCAAAAAACTTTAAACCAGGTCATGATCCTTTTCTTTTCAATACTGATGTGCGAGTACGCAACTTTTACTTCATTGCTGACTGAAACAGACATTTTTTACAAAACAATTTTCAGCAGTCACAGAGTTTACTCTATTCTGTATATTTGTCATTTTTAAAACTACAGCTTGTACAAAACTGCAGAATTTAAATCATAAAAGTGGCAGATGTCAGATACAGATGTGAAATCCATGCTAAATATTTGTCATTATGTCAGATTTATACTCACACAGTCTTCTAGCCTCGGGCTCAGTCAGCAGTCCACAGTGCGAGGCACTGTTTCAATCGATGATTCCCGCTGAGAGGGAGTCACTGGAGTGTTTTAGCTAAGTCTGCGTCACAGTTCTTGTGATCTCTGTCCTCTCCTTTCCTCAGCTGCTATTTTGCACTTTGCCCTTTTGGCTCCTGGTCCTGGGCAGGGCAGGTCCTTGGCTGTCCAACACCCCCCCCACACACACACACCTCCTCTGCTGGATGTATAAAGGTCATGCAGCAGAACAGTGGAGTTTATCCTCGTCTATTCAGTCTCGTCTATTCACAGAGATGCACTGTTATTGCAAAATGTATTCATAGCAGGTATTTAATTATTGATTTTTATGGGCTTACTTGGCATAGCTAAAGAGGTTTTCAGTATTAAAGGTCAAAGGTTTTCTACAAGTAAGTCTTGACTTATCACTTTAAAATATACATTTGTGCAGATTTTAAAAAGTCCCCTTTCACTCAAAAACGTGTTTTGCTTTAAGTCACTTCACTTGGATGTTTGACTTTCACTCTACAGTATGATGTATGTGCAAAGTTTGACACTAGAAGGCCGTTTTCAAATTTATCTGCTGAAGGAGGAAAGTTTTTCCGTACGTACGAGATGCTTTTGTGACATCACAATTTGCGTGATGTGGAAACTTGAAACCTCCAGGGCACATATACACTGAGAACAGACTTTGATGACGTAGGAGACATCTTGTGTCCAGCAGTTAAACTTTTGAGGGAAAATAATATTTGAATATTCATAGATTCTGCATTTTTCAGTTAGGGTGAAGGAGAAGATGTAATCTTAACTTGGTAACAGAACTTTGTTTTTGTGGAAAAAACATATCTGGCACAAATTATTATTCAAAGCAAAGTAGTTCTATACTGTATGTCTTAAAACATATCAAGAGGGGGATCTTTAAATATGACCTTCCAGTGGAAATTAATGTATTTGTAAGCTTTCCTCTTTGTCTCAAGTCTAGCTGCGTAATTTCAGGCTGATGATCACATAATATATTAAACCACATGTTTATAACAGCAGTATACAGTGGGGCAAAAAAGTATTTAGTCAGCCACCAATTGTGCAAGTTCTCCCACTTAAAAAGATGAGAGAGGTCTCCAATTTTCATCATAGGTATACCTCAACTATGAGAGACAAAATGAGAAAAAGAAAATCACATTGTAGGATTTTTAAAGAATTTATTTGCAAATTATGGTGGAAAATAAGTATTTGGTCAATAACAAAAGTTCATCTCAGTACTTTGTTATATACCCTTTGTTGGCAATGACAGAGGTCAAACGTTTTCTGTAAGTCTTCACAAGGTTTTCACACACTGTTGCTGGTATTTTGGCCCATTCCTCCATGCAGATCTCCTCTAGAGCAGTGATGTTTTGGGGCTGTCGCTGGGCAACACGGACTTTCAACTCCCTCCAAAGATTTTCTATGGGGTTGAGATCTGGAGACTGGCTAGGCCACTCCAGGACCTTGAAATGCTTCTTACGAAGCCACTCCTTCGTTGCCCGGGCGGTGTGTTTGGGATCATTGTCATGCTGAAAGACCCAGCCACGTCTCATCTTCAATGCCCTTGCTGATGGAAGGAGGTTTTCACTCAAAATCTCACGATACATGGCCCCATTCATTCTTTCCTTTACACGGATCAGTCGTCCTGGTCCCTTTGCAGAAAAACAGCCCCAAAGCATGATGTTTCCACCCCCATNCCAGTCTAACCCTCACCCCCACCCACCCAACCGGTCCACGAGACCACTCTTTGCTAGCTTGCCAGTCCCCACATCCAAAAAGGTTGAGAATCCCTGCCATAAAGCATTTAGTGTTTGAAGTACAATACGGTGTTACACAAAAGCATCACAGTGTGATCTGACCTGAGAGTCTCCAGCGTACAGTGTGGACTCTCCAGTCCAGCAGAGAGCAGCTTCACTCCTGAATCCTGCAGGTCGTTGTTACTCAGGTCCAGCTCTCTCAGACTAGAGGACTGGGAGCTGAGAACTGAGGACAGAGCTTCACAGCTTCTCTCTGACAGATTACAGCCACTCAGCCTGAAGGAGAGTTAGTGATAAAGACAAACACTGATACTGTTTCTTTCATCTACAATGTAAAACACATCACATTTCTATGGTTGCCTTCACCGAGTTAATCAGTCAAACAATCATGCTTTAGGATCTCAGATGACAACATTTTTTGGGGGCAATTACTGTTTTCTATTGTGTATATTTCAAGAAACCAACAGCAATTTATCAATCAAATTTCAAGTACAATCTAATTTCTGGGATCACAATCATTTACAGAAATTATTGCCATATATTCTTTTCATATGGTACAATCTTTTTATAATTTTGTCATCATGATTGTGATGATTGATGACTTGTGGTTGCAGGCCAGCTGCAGCCCCCGTGTTCCTGCTCGGCGGCCGCTGCTGCTATTGGTCTCATTGTTAGTATTACTATTATAATATTGCTATTAGTATTATTAATTCTCTCTCTCTCTCTCCATAAAGAGTCGGTCTAGACCTGCTCTATATGAAAAAGTGCCCTGAGATAACTTTGTTATGATATGGCGCTATATGAATACAATTGAATTATCTATGCACCTACAGTGCTTTGTTG